>BMAO01002906.1:0-28574 GCA_019973975.1 Trichonephila clavata
AACATGTTATCTACAAAATAAATTTTAATTCACTATCTCTTGCCTTTCATAGTGTTGCATTTACGGTGGCCAGCAGTGTATGTACGGTCACGTGGGGAGTCTATTTGTGGATAATTGGTGTGATTTGTGTGTGAGTTTTCCATTAGTATAAATAGTTGTGTAAATTAATATTTTGAATATTTTTAATAACTGGATTAAATTTTTTCAGAAGCAAAATGTAAAACTCCTAGACACTTAATACTAGCATGTTACACCCACTTCCTTTCTCAGGCAAATTCACACACACATACACACATTTATATATAATTTGATAAAAGTAAAAACATGTTAGAAATAACTAAACAATTGAAAATTATTAAGAAACAATCAAATTACAACATCTGAAATATAATTGCATTTTAAATATTGTTAATATTTATTAATGTTCTGATTGTAATCTCGAGGTGTTCATTATTCTTTTAACTTTAAACGGTATAAATAAGGATGTACAAAGGTAAACTTATTTTCATTAAATGACAAGAGCTTTATAATGTTATTTATTGACCACTGCTGTAATTATTCTGATGGATGGGTATGAAATTCCTTTTTATTTCACATACAGTTATTTATTAACTTATTATTATTATTCTTTTGCATATTGGGATAAATTTGCATTATATATTTTTAAGTATTAAAAATTT
The DNA here is from genome assembly GCA_019973975.1 of Trichonephila clavata. Taxonomy (NCBI): domain Eukaryota; kingdom Metazoa; phylum Arthropoda; class Arachnida; order Araneae; family Nephilidae; genus Trichonephila; species Trichonephila clavata. Next base: position 681 of record BMAO01002906.1, read on the forward strand.
ATTTTATAAAAGTAGTAAATTTTAGTGGCAATAATGAAAAAGAAGTGATTATAAGAAAATATTATTATAGTTAAAGTGAATATTAAATTGGATTATGAATTTATAATTGCGTTTTAAATTTTTGTTAAAGTAATAATAATGTTGCTCACATTTTAAAAACTCTAACTAACATTCATAAAAAAACAAATAAGTGAATAAATTTGTTCCCTAATTTAGCTCTTAAAACAACAGATACTTAAAATATAAAACAAGTTTGATAAATAGTCATTGTTATTCGCCACGGTTTTTAAAATATCAGAGTAGTTATTTTTCTTATTAATGAAAAACTCGTTTTTTTTAAAAAATAAATGAGCATTATTTTTTATTATTAAGGAAATGTGTCGGAGTATTTCAAAATAAAAAAAAAATGTTTTGCCAAATTTAGGGTAAAACATCAATACAGTTCAGACAGCTTCAGTTTTTGGAGAATTCAGCAGCGACCTCTAATGGACTGAGAATAAAACGAAAAATCGAATAGACCCTTAGTCACTGTCACACAGGTGAGTGGCCCTTAGAATATCAAATCACCTCCTTTTATCTTTTGAGTAGTGTGTTGTTATAGGACAAAATTTAAACCACTCGTTGTTAAAATTTATTGTAAAGGGGGCGAAAAAAAAGAATTTATTTTCCTCCTTTTTCAGAAAATCGTCAAATAAATGCCTTTAAAGAAAGAATTTTTTAGCACCTCTAAAACCGTAATTTTAAAAATGAATTGAAAAACCAAAAATTGTTTTTTTCCAATGTTTTTTTTTTTTTTTTGTTAGGAATTTTTCTACTATGTTGGCACAATGTATTTATATTCGAGAATGAATGGAGGGAGAATCAGAGAGTGAATTTTGTGTTAAGGTGGACTTTCACAAAATCATTTTCTATCTTTAATATGGTCATTTTTAAGACAAAAAAAATGTATTTCTAATATATTTGCATGTCTAATATTTTTAAATAAATGCTTATATTGTACAAACAGTTGGTAAAAAACAAACTTTTGAAAGATGTTACTCAAAAAGTATCAGTTCATGCGTATTTACGCATTTCATGTAGGAAAGAGGATTAAAAAACTTATTGAAAATTTATATTATTTTGTGTGTTTCTATAGATGTTAATTCTTATAAAGTAAACTTACTTTTGAATTCTTTAACTCAATTTCAATAAAAATGACTTTATATTCAATCTTTTAAAACAATCCTCAATTATCTTGAAAAATGAAAAGTTAAGCTATTTAATGTTAACTTATAATTTAGTAAAAATAAATATAAAATATACATTCTGTTAAAAATCAACAAATTTTTGAATAATAACGAACTGGATCTATAATTTGTTTTTCATTTTAAAGTATTCTGTAACTCGATCATATATTCTGAAACTTTTAAAGGGGGTTCGGCACACGAATTTTTGAAAAATTATCCATTTTTACTTTTTTATATTTTTGAAAAGTTCAACCATTCCTGCTTAAAATGATATGTGGTATATGGAAATACAATAATTAGAAGTATGTTTACTTATTTTTTAAGAGGAAGCGACTTTCCTTGACGCGTGACAGGTGCACCTGTCTTTCATCATGCTTAATTTTTCGATGGCAGCGTGATTTGTTTTGTCTACAATTAGTATAAACTTTTTTTTACGCATAAATAAAACGATTTTTCTTTGAAGAAATGAAAAGACTACTCAATACAGTTATTTTTTTCGTTTGGTTTGTTGTTAAATGGGATTATTCTTGCTTGGACTTGCTAATTGTGAATTCTAATTTATTTATCCAGATTTCTTTTCTGTTTAATTAAATAATAATTAAAACAAACCTTAATAATTAAAACAAAAATCATGGGGAGATCTAAAAAATATTTAAAACACTCAAAAATATCGGCGTTTAAAAAATTAATGCCCAAAAAGTTCCAGCTATCACATCAGACAGCACAGAAACTGTTATTCAAAGTACTTCGAAACGAAAACTTATTTCAAACAACAGTTTATATGAAGAAATGGAAGGAAGTCTTGAAAAAAGGTTTTAATAGAATTAAATTTATTGAATGAAGATTTATTGAACTTTGCTGTTTGTGAATACTGTGGCCATTCCATCTCATTGGAGGTTTCTTAAAAGAGTTGGAATTGTGTATTACATATAACTTTGTTGTAGTTTTTGCGCAACAAAAAACATAGTTTCCATACGTCAACTAAATTGAAGAATAAAAATAAACTTTTACACTCAAATATCAGATTGGTATTTGCTTTCAGATCTATTGGAAGAGGTCGTTCAGCTACAAAAACATTTCGTGGACTTATGAACTTGGCATCTCCACCTGAAAAATTCAGTACCTATACAGAATTGTTATTCGACTCTTCTAAATTTACCTGTGAAAAATAAATGAGAAATTCTGTTCAGAAGGCAACACTAATAGAAGGTAGCCGTTACATTGCTGTTGCCTTAGATGGTTTATGGCAGAAAAGAGGATACCAGTCCCTCAATGGTATTGTCACAGCTACGAGTGTCGATACTGGTAAAGTTACTGTCTTTGAAGTGTTTTCGAAACATTGTCGGTTCAAAACTAGATTTAATTCTGTTCGTGAACCATCATATATTGCCAACTATAATGGTTCAAGTGGAGTTATGGAAGTGAAAGGTGTAACGGATATATTTAAAAGATCCGAAGCTCATTATGACATTCGTAACACAAAATATTTGGGCGATGGAAATTCAAGATGTTTTTCATGAATACTTGCCATGAATCCTTATGAGCCTCAAGAGGAAAAACTAGAGTGCGTTGGGCATATCCAAAAGCGTATGGGTACCCGTCTTTTGGATCTCAAAAGAAAAAAAACGGAGGGAAAAAATTAAGTGATGGAAGAAGCCTAAGTGGACGCAACCGACTCACCGACATTTTAATTTCAAAAATTCAGAGGTATTATGGTATGGCCATTATAAACAATATCAATGATTTACACAACATAAAAACTGCTGTTTGGGCTATTTATTTCCATCTTTTGTCTACAAATGAGAGCCCTCAACATGGATTGTATCCCACGGGTACAAATTCATGCCGCAAGTTTCAGAAAGCAAAAGCTGAATTTAACGAAAAGCATTATTATCATAAAAATATAACCATGTACCATCTTCCCCCATGAAAGAAATTAAGCCAATTTTTAGAGATTTAGCTGATCCTAGGTTATTAAAAAATGTCTACATGGAAAGACTCAAAACCCCAATGAGTCAGTTAATAATACCATATGGTCAATCATTCCAAAATCTACGTTTGTGGAGTTAAAAACTCTAAAATTAAGGGGAAATATGGCAATTGCACAATTTAATATAGGCCATGTAGCCAAATTAATCATTTTAAAACATTGTGGTATTGAACCAGGTTTTAATTGTGTGTCATGCTTTAAAAAATTAGATGCACGTAGGATTCGTGTAGCCCAACGAAAGCATCTTGAGATACAAAAAAAAAAAAGTCTAGATTGCTAAAAATAATGAAAATTAGAAGAGTCTTTTGTAGAAGCAGAGGGCAAAGAAAATGTTTCATATGCTTCTGAAAAGTATTAAAAAATGTAAATCGTCAAAAATTAAAAATTTTTACTTTAAAGCCTGTTTTCTCAAAATACAATATTTTTTTCGCTTTAAGTTCTTTTTTCTCAGAAACTATTCCTCAGAAGATATTGGTAGCTAAAAAAACTAACCCTCGGTATCTAAGTGAAATTTCCATAGCAAATGTCACTCCCCTTTTACTTAAACCATGGACAGTAATCCCAGTCGGTGGAAATAAAATTGCAACAGCAAAATCTATGTGAACAACATTTATAATAAATTAAAATTTTAAATATGGAAATGAACATTTTTGTAAAATTTACTTTTGTTTTTTGAAATATTTTTTATTAACTTTGAAACTCTTACCTATACTAATCCTTTGTTCCCAATGTTTAGAACTCAATAAATGGTTATGGTTATTTCTCCAAATGGTAATTAAGTGTACAAAATGTTGTTAATGGCTTTCAAAAACTGTTAGAAAAGAAGCAATCTGAATTAAATTAATGTTCATCTTGTATTAGCTATATAAATCATGAGGAAACTCTATATCACTACAAAACTTTAAATAATGTGCTAGATAAACTATGCTTATCTAAATAAACTTCCGGGAATAGTGAAAAGACGCAGAAAATGGTTTCAAGAATTCCATAGGCTTCAAGCAGTATACTATAGCTCCTGAAATAAAAGAGATGAATGATCAGAAGGAAAATGGCAAAAAAGAAATATCAAATACAAACATTTATCACATTCGGAGAACACGAACTTCTGTAATTTACGTAAGAAATTCAAAACAGCTAATATAATGAGCATCTCTCTAATTTATCCTCGACAACGATACAAAAATTTGCTTAATATTTCTTTTGCTTGAGTTTAGAACAGAGACCTAAATACCTTTTCTCACTTACCGCCTTTTTAGAGTTCAGCTTTGTATCAATAGATACAGCTGTGATTTTATTCACAAATAAAACCTAACCTTCTGTGATACCTAACCAATAGGATAAATCTACGACTATAATCCTATTTGAGTTACGTTAAATAAGTATAAAATGCCAAAGTGGTGGTGCACGCCATTTGTTCTCTGTAACGATGGCCATTAAATATTACAGGCAGCAAGTGACGTCAACAAATTGGAGGAACTGTTCATAGAGATATAAGTTCCCAACAAACAAAACTTATTATAACAGTTTTGATTCGCTTATTCTTAAATTTATCTATTATATATTCGCCCAGTGGCATGTACAGACTTCTTTTACGAGAAAGGATTTAAATTCTAAAAAATGCGAACGGAAGGGTGGAGCGTAACCACTACGTTAAAAATTAAAAAGATCGAGTAAAAAGAAGGAGTTTGAGCTCCCAAACCCCACCCATCTCTATGTCATTGCAAATGCCTAGTATTAATTTGAATGCAAATAAATATACATTCATTGAATCTGAATGCAACAAAGAAATTTTTAGCTAATGTTTCGAATTGAAAGTTTGATAATTTAAGTTATCGTTTTAAGTTACCTAAGCTAAATATAACTGAATTTAGTAGTAGTCAATAAAGAGCAGTAACGTAGATTCTTTATATTCCTTTATTCAACATATTTACTTATCTAATGATTCGTTTGAAGAAGACTGACTAAAACTTTCAGTTAGATATGACAAATAGAAACAAATCGTATAATCTTCATATAAAATGTTTCTTGATCATAAGTCTATTTTAGAAGCTAACAATTTTATTTTGCCTAAGTAAACGGTCACGTACAATGAATACGCTAGAGATGTCTATAAACCAGTGCTTCTCAAACTTTCAATATTTGCGACCCAATTTTTCAATTGTAATTTTCATCACATTCCTCTCCATATAACAATAAAGTACTGAACGCAATAATTATAATGCACTTTGACGCTAAAGCGACAATAGGACTTTAATTATGAACCGTACAGATTAGAAAGATAAGTATTAAATTTTGAATATGATACGCTCCCAAGGGAGACACTAGTATTTATTAAACTTATTCTTAACTTAATTTTGATAAATGAAATATAAAATATATTGTACAGTAGTTTTATATTATATTAATGTAAATGCGTAATTTTTAAATATTATGTGTGTTTTATAATTGTATTTTGTTTTGCTTCCTTTCAATACATTAATAATCGTTTAATCTTTTATTTTCAACTTTTTAATATGCTCGCCCCCCACTTAGGGTTATTACGCCGCCTAGGGGGCAAGCCCCACAGTTTGAGAAACGCTTCTATAAACGATTTATACTGCTGATTATTTATAACTACAAAAAAAATAATACACAGAGTAGACATTTATCAGCTAATAAATATTCTTAAGAAGTTACTATTATGAAAATCTTTCTCAACTTCCTGAGCAAGAAGTGTTCTTTTTTAGAATGAATGAGAAATAATGAATAAGAATGGAAGTTATGATAAAAAATAATTATTATATTTAAAATGAGGAAGTTTCTAAATATTTGAAACATAAAGAGTGCATTCCTTATTTAATTTCATTTATTTTAAAAATCAAGGAGTGAGAGAGAGAGTAGAGAGTGCAAAAGAAAATTCCTCGAAACATTTATCATCTATTTTGAGCCCTATGTTTGAAGGATCCTAAATATAAATCTTGCCCAATAATCATTTAAACTGCTGTGTCTGCCTTCCAAAATACTGCAACACTGCTGCAGATGAAAACAGAAAGCCTAACGGAAATGTATTATTTACGATTTCACAAAATGAAATACGAAAAAGCAGAGGATGGAATTTGCGGCGCCGTTAAGTTCGAGGGTCAAAACTTTGATCAGTAAATTTATTTGAGTACTTTGATGAAAAATGAGACAAGTCTATGCTTTCTCCCTTTAGCTGATACAAAAACTATAATCAGTGTGATGAATTACTTATCTTCCGTGTATTAATGGATTCTCTGAGTTTGAAAGTTGTTTGGTCCCTGAAGGGTGCTATTTTAGGTTTGAATAAAAATCAGTATAGAGTCTCCCTTCGTGAGGTCATTGAAATTTGTGTGGATTAATGCAAAGGCTCTATTACAGTTAAGGCGAATATTTTTGACGCGTAGGTTAAATTTTTCTAATATTTTTTTAGTACTAACCCGTAGATCACTCATGCCCATTTGCACCAGAGTTAAGTATAAAATTTTTTAATTCAATATCTTTGAAACTAAACATTTTTAAAATTCAATTGGCTTAATGGTAAAAATGGGCTTGTTTTGACAATTTAAAATTTTTTAGCGGGGTTAAAAATTCATAAGTGAAATAAACTAGAAGTAACAAAAATTACGCACATTATACGTAATGAAATATTATTTATTAGTATATATAATATAACTTTTTTCAAAAAAAATTGATCATAAACTATTTAGAGAGAAATCTGTAGCTGTTTATTTTTAGATATTTTATTTTTAATATTAGGTTCATATTTCATATTCATTAGTTTAACTCATTTCACATTTAATTCCCTGGCAAGTCTATTTTTATTAAAGATTTTACAAAATTAACCGAAGAAAACAATTTTTCACTCGAATATGTGAACCAACACATCTTCAGAAGTGCTCACATACGCATTAACTAGTTTTTCCATTGATTTAAAATTATTTTGTAAAAACTCCTAAACGTTTAGTATAATATTTTCAATTTTTACTATGGGATCAATTTACCTGCATTACTTTCACACAGTATTCCTTCTACTTCAGAGATCAAGTCTTCAAATTTTGTTTCCCAAATTATGGTGCTTCAATGTTCAACTAATTCCATTTCTAAATTCTCGATAACTAGCCACATAAATTCGTTTAACTCCATTGTTAAAAGTTCTGTTTTGTATCGATATAAAATAAAGTGAAATACATTTTCCAAACACTTAAATTGATTGAATCTCTCCCGACACCTTATTTATTTCCTGCATAATCATTAAATATTTTTAGTTGAATTTTCTTGAATGTCATCAGGGTTTTAAAAAATTATTGTGTTTTGAAAGTGTTTTTGTAATGGTGTAAAGTATTTCATGATTTTCATTTCCATATTCTTAAAAAAGTTGTGAAATTTTGACATAAATATTTTAATCTTTTCAAACATCTTTAAAACAACTAGTCCATGACCTTGAAGTCTTTTATTCAGTTCATTTAAATGATGAGAGATGTCGCAAAAAAAATTAAATCATTTAATTAATGTTTATTGGATAATTCATCGAAATTAGTGTCTTTTTCAATTAAAAAGAGCTTAATTTCTTCTAATAATGATACAAAGCTAGTAAGGACAAGTCCAAAATTAAGACATTGCACGTTGTTTTATGTCAAAATCCCTGAATATTGGCATTTAATGTCCTCTAAGAATTACGCAAATTGCTGCTTATAAGGTGCTCTTGTGCCTATGAAGTTCATTATTTTTTACAACTGACATTACACTGAATAATGTTTTTAAACCATGCTTCGCATATAAAACTATCTGGTGTATTATATAATGAAATTCAATCAGAGGATGTGATATATTTTGCTTTACCACTTCCAAGTTTAGCCCGAATACCACTCGGGCACTTTGAAACGGCCCTTGATTTGCCCCCATTTTTTGCTCGTTTAGTGTACAATGTTTCTAACAGATGTCTCTAGTAATCGAGTAAAGTTAGGTTAAAAAAATTGTAAATTGGTTTCAAAGCTAGGTTTTACTGCATTCTTTTAGACAAGTTAAGGCAGCAATTTTCTTTTTACTATATCAGTGTACCGTACACTACAAACACTAATTAATTTAAATTTGGAACTTAAAATAAAAGAAAATAAGCGATTGTGAGATGTTCATAACAGAACATAATTCTGATATTCTCAGATAATGAATCTGCGAGCATGCGTGGGTTAGTATCTGAACCACGTGTCATTGGTTCGCTATCACTGCTCTAGTGGGTTGTTATCCGATTAAAGTCATCCAATGAGCGTATTGAAGTGAAGGCTTACTTTTATATATAAACGCTGCGTTAATATTTTAGGAGTTTCTAGCTATAAAAAAGGACTGGTTTGAAATCGATTTCTCAGTCACAGATTTCATGCGTCCTTAAGGAAGCAATTCTAATTTAGGGGGTTTATCTTTTAAAATGTTTCGCAGTGGAGAAATAGTTGGTTTTAAAAATGAAATTGCTCAAAGATGTTTCGATAAGTAACAGCAGGAAAGCTCTATATTAAAAATAAATATAATGTTTCATCAATTAAATTTTCATAATTATATCGCTACTAAAAATACTCATTTATTTCTTCAAAGGTTTCGGGAAACGGAGGAATTGTTATTCAAAGAAAAATAAGATTCCATCTTATTAGGAACAATTTTACAAAACCCATTTTTAATACAATTTTAAACTTAATAATAAGTACTGAACAACAATTCTTAAAATAAAGTTAGATTTTTATACTGATAAGTAGTTACTTTTTCTTTATTCTTACTCTTTTCGGGGGAATAAAATTGTTAGAACTGCAAACAAACTATCTAGCATTTTACACTGTGCATTTTTGTGCAAAGGATATCTTTTCGGAATAAAAACTGAATACACTTGCGTAACATTGTTTTCAACTCTTTGTCCGTGCCTTTACCTTTTTCGAGACAAGAATGTTAATTTTATATTTTGCTGCTATGGGTGTGTGATGCTATATCTAATTCTACCCAACATCTTAAAGTCACTTCAGTATAGGGGCGGGCAATTGTTTTGACTCCAGGGCTGCATTGTGGAAACGAACGGAACCGTTGTGCTGCATCTTATTAGAATGATCGTATTCATAACTTTATATACCACAGAACTTTATATATAACTTTATATACCACAGAAGTTATAAATTGCACCATATAAATCTTTTAATATGCAAAATAATAATGACTATTATATTCAATGTACTTATTGTGCTAACTTATATCATCTGTAGTTCTAAGCACATTTAATTTCAGAATCAGTTTAATAAGACAGTTGTACCCTATCATTTTTTATGTCTTGACGAACTTCAAAAAAATTGTTTGCTGACCACAGATCGCGTGAGGGCTACTACTTTCACACCCCTGTTTTAATGTTTTAGACGTAGCTCTTTTGGCAAGAGCTAATACCATTCTCTATTTATGTTGGGAGCAACACTTTAATGGGCATTATTACAATTAAGTGACAGTATTTAAAATAATATGCTGTTAGAAATGAATATTGTGTAACTTATAACTGAAGAATTAAAAAAATAACATATGCAAAACATATATAATGATCTGCAAGGAGTATACATTTCCATGAGCAAAATTGGTGAGAAAATCATCAGGCCTTTACAGAAAAATAGTAATTGTGTCATAAAGATAAAAATGAGGGAGAGATTCAAAAAAGTAAGGATTAGAGATAATTTGATATGCGGATCTTTTGATATTTTATACTTAAGTTTTAACTTTGAGTTATTTTTCTCCTTTGAAAATATTTTTTTAAATAAAAATATGTATAAAACCAAATAACTCAAAAACATAATGTGTGTGAAATAGTGTTAAAATATATATAATTCATATTAATTAAAACTATCAGAAATTTATTTTTCATGTTCTGTTTAGTTACTTAAATTTAGATTATTTTCAGGTAATAGAATACATTTGTTTACATTCCATTGCGTTAGGATATAAGGCCTTTTCAGAAAATGGTGCGTATTATTTTATTTGAAAGCAACTTTAAAATATTTCGATTTCTTAAAATTGTTATTTTAGGAATCTTATAGGCTGCTAGCCATAGAAAATGCAACACCAAGCAGGACTAAAGATATCTCATAGAAATTTATTTGGCAGGTAACATGCTGTAAAAAATCAAATGATTAAAACTACAGTCATTTGACAAGTGGAAGATGACAAAATCAGTAGTTAGTGTAGCCGCTATTGTTGGCTATAGCCGCTACCACACAGCACGGCATAGAAGCAAAGAGGCTTTAGATGTGCCCTAGGGGTACAGCAGTCGATGTGACTTCCATACAAGTTGATCTTTTGAATCAGCAGGTGGTGTATCAAAGGAAAATCGCTGTGAAAGCATGAACCACAAGTTTTCGATTGGTCATAGATAGGGACAACTAGCAGGTAAAGGAAGCAATTAAACCTGATGGGTAAAATAGAACTCTTGAACATTGCTTACTTCGAGTGGTCAACGCATTCCTCTTTTGGAATAAGGCTGATAGCAAGTGATGAATGTATGGAAGGACAACGGGCTCCATCAGAGATGTAGCACTGGCGGTTCAGTGTACCGGCAATGCGCCCTAAAGGAGTGAGGTAGTGAATTCCAAAACCACCTACAAAACATGATATCGGGGCCAGGACACGTGGAGCGATGGATAAAGCAACAGTTCGGAAACCTATCACCACGGTGTCTCCAAACTCGAATCCGACTATCGTGATGTTGCAGGCCGAAGTGGGAATCGTCAGTAAACATATCGTCATTCCATTCAGTTGTCCATGTCCGCAATTCATCACACCATTGGTTTAGCAAACGCCTGTGGTTTCCAGTCAAGGGAAACCGAAGCAAGGGACGCCTTGCGTACATTCCACTCTTCTGTAAACGGTGTCGAATGGGATGAGTGGACACATAATAATGCGTAACAGACTGAATAGCTTGTGATATAGTTTGTGATGTGGCTGTGCGATTCATCAATGCCATGCTCACAGTTGGCCTGTTATCACTTACAGTGATGCAACGAGGAGGAGGCGATCGGACCCGTTGGTCCGTCGATTCCTCCTGCAGCCTGTGAAGACAGATCTGCATCATGACTGTTTGGTTTTTTCCAACACGTTGACCAATTTCTTTGAAGGATAATCGCAATCCCTATAGGCTATTATTCGTCCTCGGTCGAATGCAGAAACTTAGCCAAAAGACGCTCGATGTCATCCTCGAGGCATATGCAAACAACTGACGCGGAAACAAAAAAAAACAAAAAAAAAGGCATGATAAAAATATTTGCTGATTTTCAAATCGAAAATATGTTTTCCCGTTATATAGTGCTTGCAAGCGCTTATGATGTGTGTCTGCTCTATAATGCTAATGATTTGCAAAATTCATCGTCGTCAATGCATGATGTTAATTTCACATAGTTCGCATGCTTCCTTCAGTGTGGTGCATTTTGTGCATCCACGTCACATCTAGCTATCATTCTTACTGGCGCACTAAACCTGGGTGAAGTATTTTTTGAAAACAGTCTACACATGAATTAAGGAAAAATAATCCAAGTTTTATTTTCATATGCTCCATTCGTGGCTTTTTGTTACATAACATGCATACAATCTGTAATCAAGGACTTTCCAAACATTCTGCAGCATCATGCTGTCAATGGTTCCTAATGAGGAACAAATAGATTATTTTAGCTTCTTGCTTTTCATATTCTTAAGTTTGAGGATTGGTATCGCATGTGGAAAAAAAACGTGATATATTTTTTTAAACTTTTTGCTTCTTTGTTATTGTATTCTGTGAAGTACTTTCAAAATATGAATTTTAAAAACCGGCAATTCATTTGTACTTTCCCAGTAAATACGAAATACTCATTTACATGCTTTCTGAAAGTTATGATTTCTAACGTAGTCGGGCTCACATTCATATTTGGCAAATATAAATCTCTGACTCGCATTTATTTTTCTTGTACTAGGTACGATATATATCTGTGTTTCTCATGATAATCTACTGAGACATAGTTTTCTATAGAAATACAAGGACCCCAAATTAGCCCATAAGTTGAATTAACGTAACAACTTCGAAAAAACTATTTTGAATTAACCTGAATTTATGAACTAAATTTCACCGAACCATCACATTTTCTATCATATAATTTTTATGTCTTTATTTAAACTGAAAATATACTTTTTGATTTAAAAATCAAATTAGACAGAAGTTATATATTATATCAACAAAATTATACATAATTATATTTAGTTGGCAGAAAATTAAACATTTACTACATATTTGACAAATTTTACTTCGCCATTGTTATTTAAATAAATAATTTGATGAATTGTACTCTGAAAAAATTGCATTCTTTTATTTGGTTTCTATTTACCAATATTGGGATAAAATATATTTATGTCATATTTGCAAACTTTAACAAAAACATAGAAAAACAAAAGTAACATTTATTTTCATTCCGCCTGATAAAATATTGTTCGTGTATAATATTCTTTGTTGTAAAATAAAATTTTCGTAATCTAGAATGATCTCTATAACTCATGCATATTTAATATTTTGCAAAATGGAATATTCTTTTCTAATATGTTTTGAAGCTTCTAAAATAAAATTCATAACAAAACGAACATTTATTAAAATGTACCCTGAATTCAATAATTAAATTCATTTGATTCTTAGAAATATGGAGAATACTTAGAACTACTGATGAATTATACATTTTTTGATGTTATTTTTATCTATAAAAAAAAAAGTATTTTCCTACCTTAAAACATCTACAAATGTTAATAAATTTTTAATCAATATGTATGTTGTTTCAATTGTTGGTTTTAATCTTAATTCAATTCCAAGTTTTAATTTTAAGATATATTTTTCTTTTACCACCTAGATTTAATTTTTTGAAAATAAAATGAGAAAAACAACATAATACATGCAAATTTTAGAGTAGGCTTAGAACACCGAATAATGCAATTGGTGTGGAATGAGCAGCACTCCAGTACATGTTTAGTGGGATATAAAAAAATGAACTTCTTGAAAATGGTCTATATCTTTGTCGTTGTTTCTTTTAGGAAAACATTGAAAAATAATTTTATTATGGTAGAGGAAACACAAAATAGTCCAGAATGCGGAGTCAATCATAGAAGAAGGATGATTTTATGAGAGTCATATAAATATACTCACAAGAAGAGCAAGTAAATTTAAACGTCAAATCTCAGTTGACACCTACTAAGTCATCCCCGTTGAAAAGTTAATGAACTGTTGAAACAATGAAATGTGGCAAGTTTTCTGGTACTTTAAGAGCGACATCAGCAATCGGAATATATGTAACCACCGACAAGAGGTAACCACCGACCCCTTGATATTCTCATATTGACTAGAAGCATTGCTTCATTGATTATCGATTGACTGTTATTGACTTGCACACATGAGGCCACTAAGAAGATCATATTCTTTGGGGTTTCTTTCTTTCCTTCAAGAAGTTTCATTAGCCCTTATCAACCAGATAACTTATGACCTTATATTGCACATATCATCCAATATGCTCTTTAAAATGTTTATACCCTTCCCCCTATTTATTATTTTACTAATCAAGCATGTTTGTCCAAAGCAGACCTACTACTTTCGTTCAGAAGATGAACTGGGGCAAATGATTGATAACTGAATACATAAATCAGAATACCATCCGTGTTCTCCATAACTTTGAACTTAGACGAGTAGTTTTGTGTTTCGCTATACGCACGATTCTTGTAACCTTCTAAGATGACATTGCTTGCATTCTGTGCTCTACGAGTATCATTTAAACATTAGCATCACTTGTTATTCATTGTTGACTCTCAGCCTGGTTGTAAAATTTGTCTAAACAGTGGTCATGTATAGTCGAGATATTCCGACATAAAAATGTTTGATCTCTGAGCTTCCCTTCTAAGAAAACCTAAATGTGTCCAAACAGATTTAGAGCCACTGAGTTGGGTTGCCAGGGTATTTATTGGAATTCATCTTTATGATCCTCGAAAGCTTCTAAAACAATTCTAATCTTTTGACAGTGGGCAATGTCCTGCTGGAGTATTCAATTCCCATGCTGGGATAGCAGACGCCACAAAAGGGGGCAACTGATCCAAAATTATATTCAGATAGTCTACAACTTGCACGTTCCCTTCTACGAGAACTAAAGGTCCAATAGTCAACCATGAGAATGCTCTCCAAAGTATAATACCTCCACACCAGTAAGTGTACATGGATGGATCAACTGTTCGGTTATGGGAAATGGTGCACCCAGACACAACCATCGGCGTGATGAATGAGAAATCATGATTAAACCAATCAGGAAACTCTCTTTCACTTATTTACTGTCAAGTCTCAGTGTTTTTGAGCCCAATCTAGGTATAGTTGTCAGTGGTGCTGGGTTAACAGAGGCCCACAAATGGGATGTTTGCTGTGCAGCCCCATATCGAACAGTTTCCGCTGAACTGTATATTCCTAACAACTTGCACTTGGACCTGCATTGTAGTGGGCTGTCAGCTGAATCACTGTCTTGAACCGATTTTGTTTCCCCAAGGGGGATAATTCTTGACGTCCTTTTTTCCATGACACGTGGAAATCCAGCAGCTTGGTGTCTATTTCTAGTTTCAGCATTATTAATCCACTTTGCATGAATTCTAAAAAACAGCAGAACACGAACAACCTACCAGTCATGCTGTTTCGGAGATACTCGTTCCGAGTCTTTGGGCCATTAAAATTTTCCCTCTTTCAAAGTCGCTTAGACCAGATGTCTTTCTCCTCACTCGCAAAAGTAAATACTAAAATGTAGCATACCTTCTCCAAAAGTAGTTAAATACCATTCTTTCTTAATCACATAGTTTCTACGTCATTCAGACAAGTTCAATGAAAAATGTGTTGGTGTTCACAATGTTTTGTCACGACGGTGTATATATATTAATATCAAAATAAATTTGAAGGAAACAACTGTGCATCATGAGGTATCTATAAAATAACAAATCTGATCATTTAAAATTTATTCTGAAATAATGTTTTGCTCAATACAAGTAGCTAATTATTACTTTAAGTTGCATAACATAAAAAGTCTTTGCTCAAAG
Organism: Trichonephila clavata; assembly: GCA_019973975.1. Lineage (NCBI taxonomy): Eukaryota > Metazoa > Arthropoda > Arachnida > Araneae > Nephilidae > Trichonephila > Trichonephila clavata. Next base: position 15,975 of record BMAO01002906.1, read on the forward strand.
GAATATTACATTCCTCATAAATTATCTTTTTTCGTTTATCTTCTTTTCACCTTGACTATCTTCTTGTTTATCCTTTTACAGAGAGGTACAAGGGCATCGCATCAGACATTAAATTTTCATTGTTTTCTTTGAAGGATCTCTTTTTGGAGGGGGTAACAAGGCATTGTGCATGCTTTCGATTATTAGTTCTTTGGCTTGTGTTATAATATTAGACGAAAATGGAGTTAATAATCTAATCATTCACTGTACACATATTCTGGGGAATATATGTTTTTTTTCCACAATTTGTTGAACACTTTGTCATGATCAAACAAACTTACAAGTTGGTCCACCCTGTTATCTTCTCTCATTTTTTACCATTCAGTTGAGAATGTATATACTGCAATATGCATTTAGACTGAAAACTCCGGTCTGTCTTTCAGAATTTTTGATATCTAGATAATGCATATATATGTAATATATAGTTGAAAGGTTTCTACGACGAAAGGATTAAAAATACAACATCCAGTTCATTTATCTTTCAAAACTACAGCATAAATCATTTCTTGTTGTTCTTGTCGCTGGTTTTGTCCACCCATGGGAAAATCTAAAAAAATCAAATGGGTTTCGTCAAAGCCTGTTTTTGTTGCTAAAAATAAATATCAAGCTCTCAGTATACTTCTAAAAAATAAAGTTAATTCATAATAAATAAAGCGAAAAAATATTTTATCCATATGAAAATTAAAATGCTTAAAAAGAAATGTATATTTCAAAATGTTTTCTTAAAACTTTAACTTAAGTAAAATCAAGAGCACAATGTAGACATATCTATCATATGTAAAATTTAATGCATAGGGCTCTAATTTTTACAAATGTTTCAGTAAAATAGTTAATCAAAGTAGACAGGTTTTAAATTCTGTAATTTAAACGTGTAATTTATAGGTCGTTTTATTATTCATTATACTTCTATGTATTAAGAATACTGCATTTAAAAAATAAGATAATTCATTTTGCAAATACGTTTTTTACTAACTTCAAAGATGGCCCTAAATAACAACGTTAAATATTTGTTTACAAGTTCAATTAAGATTTTCCAGCCAAAGTTTATTCAAAACACAATGTATTTGTGCCATTATATTCATTAGAGTGATATTGCTTTTTCATTAAGAAATTAAGATGTTTAGCCCAAATAAAAAAGAAAATATTTAAAAATGAAATTTGTTTCTATTCTACTTAAAGTAGCAATACATTATTTATTGATTGCTTTAATAATCAACAATCTGATTATTTTTACATGCAATGATCATACTAAATGTATTATTTATATTTTTTATATTTTTATTATACATATTTAATTATTTTATTCACATTATATAATATGTTTGAAACAAAAAGGTATAATATTTATAATTTTGCTGTAATACAACTTGTTAAATAAAATTGCAGTGCGAGGTCTTTGTATCTGTAAGAGGGAACATTCCCATTTTACTTTTAACCAATTTTTTTTCATCTATTCTGAAACAGGTATGGTGTATCTTCCTACAGAGTGTTGCGCCCTATCATGCGTGTGAATTATTACCGTTGAATGGTTATTTTTTGCATTATGTCAACAATATGTAAATACCATATTGCATTAATATTGGCCTAGTAATTTTAGAGATACACGACCAAATCTGAAAATCCTCTTAATTTTGGACACCAACTTATAAATACAGGGTGTTGCCGAATTCAATCAAAAAATTCAAAAGTGTGATAGTAGGAAGCATGGAGACTTCAAATCAACATAGAACATCGTGTCGCAAACCACATTTATGCGGAGTAATTAGCAAAAACGGCTATGTAAGGTAAGATGTCAAATGAAATGATAAGGGTCTATAAGATGTAAGAAATACATTTATTAGACGTAAAACATGTTTAAAATAGGAATAATGCATCACAGCTGGATGTTAAAAATGCAACGATAATTGATTGTCATAGGAATCGTTCGAAGTTGCGGCCGTGCACGTCATAGTACAGCAGACACCGATGAAGGAAAAGTTGTCGAACCCGTTCAAACAAATCCAGTGAGCTGAAACGATGGCAATCTTTGGCACGACCACTGTAGTCACTGGCGTGTAATGCAAGAGCGATTTCAAGTGGCCCTATATGAAGACATCTAAGACATTGAAGTCCGGGGAGCGTGGAGGCAAAGCAACAAGTCCACCACGTTCAGTTCCCCTCCCGAGTATAGAGGTAATTACGCACCGGAATAAAAAAATGTGCTGATGCAACATCGTGTGTCAACCACATGTTCTGGTACGTAGTGGCCACTCCTCCCTGCAACAAATCCGTGAAAAGTGGGAAATTTGCATACAAGCAGATTTCTTCAAACTTTCCACAGCGCTCCAAATTTCTTATTTCATTTGTTCCTACCCCTCGCCTGGCTCATCGTCCTCCCGACGACTACTATTTTTACGATTTTCTCCAACTAAACGCGGTTTGCAACCCCATGTTTTATGTTGATTTGCCTACTGATCCTGCCTGCTATCATCCCTCTGAATGTATCGTCAAATTCGGCAACACGCTGTATATTATATACATAGAAGGACTCAATCATTGAGTTGCAAATAAATCATTGTAAATTTTGTAATAACTGAAAAATGTATGGATTAATGTTGTTGCTTATTTTCAAATAGTACTCACTAAAGTAAGAGAGGTAAGTGATTTTAATTGACATTAAAAACAAGAGTCTTGAAAGAATTGTGAAATAATAAACATTTTATTGATATTAGCTTTACCTTTAGTTGTAATAATTTGATCCATCGCCATTTCCACAATTTAATGTATTTTTCTTTCATTTAAATAAATGTAAGCCAATATGTTTTTTTTTATAGCAAAACATGTTTTTCAATTTTTAGCTATACTGTGTAATATTCATAAAATATTTGTTGAATTTAAATTCATTTTGGAAATAATTCTTATTCTTAACATATATTGTACAAAAATGCATTGCAGTGACATACCTACAAAATATATAACGTTATTTCTCAGAAGGAATGCCCTTAGTAGCTTTATGGCATTTTGACATTTTTATTTTATTTATCTATTGACAAGAAAAGCTGTTTCAGCAATAAATGCGTCTCAATGCAGACATTCCTTTCAAAATGTCACAAAAATAATGTTTCAGATCTAAAAGTATGTTTCGGAAATCCTATTTCAAATCTCCTTTAGTGATATAAGGCATAATTCTTTGCTTTCACAGCAATATTTTCTTTTGTTCTTAACATGATTTTCAGCTGTTCCATAAAGACTCAATATTTTGATTTGTACCGTAAGTTGAACATTTTTTTTTCATAAATAAAACTTTTATAGCATTAAAAAGAAGAAGAAAAGGTTCATTTGAAAATATTACACATTCGTATGTTTATGTTTGAAATACAGCAAAATCAAATGAAAATTTAAATTATTCTCAGCAATTATAACACGTTGTGAGAGAAACATAGAATTTGTATCCTTATTTATTCATTAGAAATTTATTTTAAACATTAAAGAAGCATCTTTTACAGCAATGGTCTGCAAACATTTTCGACTCTTGAAACCCTTAGAACTATAAAGTTTTTTCATAGAGTACCGTTTCACACACACTTAAAAGAATAAATGTTAAAATAATATTTAAGAAAAATCAACATGTTATAAGTACTTCAGGTAAAGGCAACTAAAAAGTATTGTAATTGCTTTAGTAATTTTAATCTAATTTAAAAATAATTTACTCAATAATATTAATTCGGGCTCCAGGTGGCATTTAACCTTGTATTATACACTCATGTCCATAAATTAAGGATAACTCAGAATCACACAGAAATGGAACTCTAAAATAAAAATTTTACCTGTAGAATTATCACACACATCTTGAAGAAGAGTAATCAAATTACAGGAAACCACCAGATGGCGCGGATAGTACGTCACAATGACAAGAGTGTAAGAGAGGGTAATATATGGAATGGTGGCAAAGAAGTAAAATTGTTCACAAGCGCTTTAAAAGCCTTTCAGTGCAATAACAGCATAGTTATGACACAAAGTAAGCATTTGGATGATTTTTTACGTGTTAGAATTATCGGAATACTGGAATATGGACGTACTCATTTGAAAGTATCAGAGGAACTTGGAATCGCCCAGAGTATCATCTCCAGGCTTTGGTAACGATTCCAAGATGATGGTAATGTGAGTAGATGTTACAGCACAGGTCGCCCCCGAGTTACAACGCCGAATGAGGACCGGTATTTGGCAGTTACTGCCAGGAGAAAAAGACGGAGCACAGCATCAGACCTATCGCGTCAGCTCTCTTCAGCTACCGGTACGACAGTTTCAAGGCAGACCGTGTACAGACGCTTAGGGCACATTGGTCTATATGCTCGTAGGCCTGTCAGATGTGTTCCTCTTACCGCAACTCACTGTCGCCTGCGATTAACCTGGAGTTAGAGAGCATGCATTGTGGACACCGCAACAGTGGTCTTGTGTGATGTTTTCCGAAGAGTCCAGGTTTAGTTTGCAGCCTGATTCTCGCCTCACTTTCAAATGGAAAGCGCCATGTACCCGTTACCACCAAGAGAACACCATTGAACGACACCGTTACGGTGGTGCTGGATGGCTCGTTTGGGGAGGAAATGTTCTTAGTTCCAGAAATGACCTGCATGTTCAGAGTGTAACGATGACGGGTCACATCTATCGGGATGTCATTCTGGAACAACATTTACGTTTGTTTCGGGGCGCCATGGGTGCTGAATTTCTGTTTATGGATGACAACGCCCGTCCTCACCGTGCAAACATTGTAGACGAATGCCTTCAATCGGAGGATATCAACCGTATGGATTGGCCAGCATACTCACCGGACTTGAATCCAATAGAGAATGTGTGGGATATGCTTGGCCGACGAATTGCAGCCCGTCAACCCCCTCCCATTTGTCTACCGGAACTTCGGAGGGCATTGCTTGATGAGTAGTGTAATATTCCCCAAGATCAGATTGATAATTTGATATTCAGCATGTGTAGGCGTTGTAAAGCCTGTATTGCATCGTCCGGGAGACATACTCCGTATTAACGATCATAGTAACCATGTTATACTGTTTTTTGTAAATAGGCTCTTCTTTGAATTTTTCTCCAGGGAGTTAAAATCGCAATTTTTATTAATTATGTCAAACATATAGCATCTTTTTTGCTCCTTACCTTTTGTTTAATAAATAGACTTTACATATAAGTCAAATTTGTTTTGCTTCTGTCTCTTTCTTTGCCTAAACTTCATTATCCTTAATTTATGAACATGAGTGTTTTTAGTGACTGGAAAATGTTTTTGTTCTTTTCCTATTTAACTCAAACAGTCGAAGTCTAGGTCTATTGGAATTATCTGCAGTCCCATTTCATGTTCTGGGTTTAATTTTTTGTATTTTGTTTTCCGAACCACTTACGTTGAGAGAGAGAGATAAATATTTTTGTATTTGAAATCATGTATAGTTTGCTAAAATTGGCAACCAAAAGTTTTGGAGTTGCTCTTGCTCAAATTTAGATTTCAGCGTGTTGATTCTGTTCATATGTCTTTAAGTTGTTCCTTGACTTTCATTATATCTATTTTTCTCAAATATCATATCTCAAATGTCTCCAATGCAAATGTCATTTTGCATTTGAGACATATTTAGTTTTACAAAACATTTTACTAACTAGTTTAAAATTATTTCAGGAATTAGGGATAATAAGAAATAGATATTCACAACCAAGTAAATAGTTCACATAATGAAAAAAAAACGCGCATAATATACTTTTATTATATTGTAATAATAGTTTTAAAATTATTGCTAAATAGAAAGTTGTTATGTATAAAAAAAATTATCGTATCTTAACGACTGGGATGAGCTTTTGATACATGAGGTTATATAAACTTTACAGAGAACATGAATCCATTTTGCATTCACATTTGTAATTTTTTACCGATTTTTTATTATGACTTGTGAAACCCTTGTTTATACCTCGTGGAACCCCAGGGATCCGTGGAACATAGTTTAAAGACACCTGTTTAACAGCAAAACACATAATGAACTAAGCCCCTTTAGATAGACAATTGGGTTGGTTTCGATTATATATAAGTCAAGTTAAATAGATAATATTGGAATGTGTCATGGTTTGTTAAAAACTGCAAAATGTGCTTAGGATAAGGAGTAATATTAATAGTGATCCTATGACCAGGTGTTAGAATTATAGATAAGTGTTTCTTTAGCTGTAGATCACTAGATAGAATGATTCCAAAACCTCTCCCAATCCTCAAGATATTTATTTTTTAAAAATTTTTACGATAAACGGGAAAAAATGCCGCAGGAATTTGGAAAAATCTGAAACTGTAAGGTTAGCATAATAATCAACACAGTAGTGATGAAAATTTTTATTATGTGCTGGGACTCAAGAAATATTATGAAATTTTGGTATACATATACAGTTCTTTTTAAAGTTAGATAGGGTGTATTATTTGTTAGTTAAACTATGTATAGAAGCGATTTTAAAGGAAAAACTATCGCTACAAATACGGCATTTACTTAATAACTGATAATAACTAGTAACTAATGTAACAAAATTTTACAAGTCATACTAATTCATTGAATGCTTTTAAACTGAATAATATTGCGCGTTGATTCCAAATCTTGCTTATATAACATAAATGTTCTGTGAGTAAGGGGAATACCCGCTTAGGTATTAAAATCATCGTTAGAAAAAGTATGGTGCACTTAGTTATTTCTAGAAAATGAATATGTTATACGCAAATGAATACGCAGTTTAATTAATTTCTGGGAAGTTAGTGTATAGCCCCACACCTCTGAGGTTCAGGTAATTATTGAACCAATTATACCAATGTATGGCATTTTGAGAATATTGCTTGTTTTAATATCACATAAATTTGGCTGCAATAAATTATGTATACTCTTTTTAAGGTAATTAATATGTTGATATCAGGAACGTAAAATATATGTTATTTAAATAAAATATTTTCCATGTTTAATAATTTTTACAGAATTTTATCATTTTTAAAAGATTTCTTTTGTTTGAAAACGGAACCATCACGTGATCTATGGTCAGAACTATGAGGTCAAATGAAGATAAAAGCAACAGCTTTTCAATTAAATTGAAAAATGGCTCCAAAACCACACCACGGCCAAGTGACAAGGACCTATCCTCAGCTCACCTATTTCCACATGATTCTCAATGTAAAGACATAGTGCCTCGATAGATTTAATATGCAACATTCCCATTATGCGGTGTGTTTTCAGTGTCAACAGGAGTCGAACTTCGAATTTGTCATCATTATTTCTTGGCTACAGTTACTGTGTTGCGGTAATATTTTATGATCATACAATAATTTATAAAAATTTACATCATATACAAACTTAAAGAAAATTACACACATACACATACATATACGTATGAATGTACATAAATACATATGAGCAGGATGTCTACAAATTAGTTGGGCAAAAAGATTATTTAGCGCATATAATTTAAATGGAAAAAAATTAACCTGCATATCGTTGTAAGATAGAGAAAGTGTCGAAGTTTACCATTATCTCAAATATTTGCTGTGGCTTTATTTAGTTACTATGCCACCCTCCCCTCAGTAAATCAGTTCTTACAACGGATTTCTCAGAATGTTTCCGTCGATCAAATTAATTGCTGCGTAGATTCTTGGTTTTAGTGTCGGAAGGGAAGCAGGAAGCAGCGAAGCGTACACTTGATGCTTTACAAAACCCCTTACACTGAAATCCAGTATGAAAGATCTGGAAAGATGGCTACCATATAACACATCCAAGACCAATCCAATCTGCCAACTCAAAATTGAGGTAAGACGTAACGTAGTTGCGCTAATGATAAGGTGCACCATCCTGTTAAAAATGTAAACTCCTTTTATTTTTTCTTTGATGATATTCATGCGGAATATCTGTAGCATGTCCAAATAAATAATTCTTTAAACCGTCTTTTCAGGGAAGAAAAATGGGCCGAAAACATTCAATGAACTCACAGCATAAGACACTTTTACTTTGGGTCTGTTACTTTCAAGTTCTAAGATCGCATCAGAATTTCCAATTTTTTACATTATGACAACTAACGCCCTGTACGAATAAACTTCGAAAAAATTTCTAATAATATAATTTAAACGGATTAATTTCCTTTAATATTTCTGAATTTCATAGCTTGCAAAATTTTCCAACTCATTTGTACACACTGTATCTCTCTCTCACACTATCTGTATATATATGTATATATATATGCATATATGTATACATATATATATACATATATATATATATATATATTCTAATGACTCCTTCTAACCATTAAACTTTACCCCGTTAAATCATTTCCTAGTTCTTTCGCACAAGACTGTTATAATCTTAATTTTAATCTAATTGCTCGCGCGCATTTTCATCCAATCACGAATCTTGTTACAAAAGAGTCGTACAACCTACATCGCCAGTCGAAAATTTCGGAGCAGACGGTTACACGCTCTCTTGTCTCTTGTTCATGTAATCGGCTGCAGCTAGTGTTTGTATATTGTGTTGTGTGTGTATGTCTATTTGTGAGTACGTCCATCTATGTGTCTTCATGTTAAGTGTTTAATAAAGAAGAATAACTTTTCCAACACTGCCTCCTCCATAATAATGAAAAGGCATCATCAACCATCATAAATAGTAACCTTATACGTAAAAACCAACACCGGCTACGCTGTGAAAAATCCTTTACTAAATTCGTCGTAATCTTTACTAAATCCGTCATCATCGTTATATATATATATATATATAGATATAGATATATATATATATATAATATATAATTATTACATCTATATATATATATAGATGTAATAATTCCCAGTAATATGATCATTCTAAATATCTTTTAATTATCTGGCCCATCCCGTCAGGACCCACATTTTAATAATAACTTACCCAGCCACCTAACGAGAATACTTTAAACTACCTCTAGCTACCCACTCAGATCATGTGATTTGAGACGCCTATAAATAGTGAGATTCCTGGAGACCATTCTCTCTTTCGCTTCTGTAATTGTCTGCATCAACATGTAGCTGGCTGCAGCTTGTGTGTGTGTGTGTGTATTGTGTCGTTCTTGTAATGTCTTATGTATTTAAGATGTAGAATAAATAGATTTAAATAATCACAGGACTGCCTCGTCAATCCCAACCAAAGAAACCATCAACAATAGCCATCATATTATTAAGAAAATCATTTCAACTGCCATCTTCTATTTCATATATATATATATACCTATACACACTTATGAATGAGACAGAGAGAGAGAAAAAAAGGGTTTGAAGCATGTATAAATATAATTTATAAACATTATTTCTAAAAAGCATTAATAACTTTACATGTAGTGATACAGATTTTGTGAAAAGCACAAACATTTATTATTGTTTCTCTAAAGTTATTGTACAAAATAAGTAAATGTTTAGAGAATTTAGCTAACATATTAGTAATATTTTGCAAACTTAACTTTTCCTATCTATTGTAATAAGATAAAAATATATTTATGCAGCGATAAAATGCATATTTTCTTAATGCTATAAAGTAATGGAATGCTTCAAGAGTTAAAAAAAATAAAGATATTTATCACGAATTGAATGATTTCAGTTTTATACCAAAAATACAGTAATGAACAACTTCGGCAAAGTCAGAAGAATAGAAGATTTCTTTACGGTTGCTTGCTTTGATTTTCTTTTACGATTCTCTATGTCAGAATTCGAACCTTCCTTTGTTATATCTTATTTAGGTATAAGATCATAAAATGAGTCTTTCTTTGTTTCTGTAAAATTCTGGAAATAGACCGATAGTACAAAGGATTTATCCCATGAATGTGGAATTTTGGAGCAGAAACTGTAAGGTATAGTGTAAAGGAAAGACAATAGACTTTTTTTCTTGATATCACTAGGGGAGCGTTTCCATTTTGGAAGAAAAATCCCAATAGGATGCTGAGATGGCTCACATATCAAGAAAAAAATTCCCTTTATTCCAGGAGGAAGATCTGTAAGGTGTAAAAATAATGTAAAGAATATTCCCAATAACAGCAGCAGCCCTTTTCACAACTGAACAACATCGATATTAGTGATAATGACTCGAAGGTGACCAACTTTGGACGTTATTGGCTAATTGTTTACATTAAGTAATATAGCCATTTAACATTTTTTTCTTTTATAGAATCCAATTTTTTCTCATATTCTGTTTTTTATTTTTAAAATGTGTACAATATGTCATTTCATTAATTTTTACTCGTTAATTTATGAGTTTTGAATCGATTAACACGTACATGATCTTTAATATCAAATAAATGTCTCAAATTATCACGAGAGGTTTTTTTTCTTTTGCTGCGGGATCACTATGCAACGCAATTACATCAAACTATAGATACTATTTTTTTCTATTACAAAAGCATAGGAGGAGCACGATACAATTTTTAAACAAGGAAAAATTGAATATAATAATATACTAAAGATTGTTGTTATATGCCGAAAATATTTTTCATTATGTGAAAATCTGTAATTTGAAGAGATTGTGTAATTATCGTAATAGTGTAAAAATAATGAAAAAAACAATTTTACATCTTCGGAACGCAGATTTCGACAGAACGAATGCAGATTTTCATATTTAACTATTGATATATATATATATTTGTTTATTCACACTTTCAGTTATAAAAACCTTTTGTGTCTTCTATTGAATTATTTTGTTCCTTGATAAAAGTTCAAGATGTTTTGTGAATTTTAAAAGTTTGTGTTTTGTAAAATATATTTTACTTCCAACACTAACATTTTCTCAATAGACCAGGATTTGCATATAAATCACATAATTTCGTTAACATTCCAATGGTACTGTCAAAAAAACCGAGATTCACTTAAATAAATGCAAAATTTCGTCTTCCTATTTGTATAGTTCCTTAATATTCTTTACAAATCCTGTAACTCTAATAATAATAATAATAACAATAATAATAACTAAAATAGCACAACTTTTTCTCACTCCACTTACCATCAAAGAAATATGTTAATATATATATATTTCAGCCGAAGCAGCAAGATGCCCCACACTCCATACCTCTGATGCTCAACTTTTTCACGGATATGACGCAAGTCACGTGATGCCCCCCGTTCTCTATTTCCACACCATGGCAACGATTCGGGGGGATGGAGGGGGAATTACTACTTATGTTCGCTTTTCCACCCTGTAACGCAAAACTAGGCAAATTTCCCATTCACTACCGTGCCTAAAAAAGTTTTACTTCAAAAATTAAATGATTCCTGAACTAACTAGATCTTACTTTTATCGTTATATTGTAACCAGTAATAATATATTGTCATGTATTCCTACCATAACTGATAGAGGCACCAGACAGAGTAATTTTACGGTTTCCTTCTAGGGAGGCAGAGAAAGTCACAGTGTGAGTGAATGGAGAGACTTCTTGAGATGCGGTGTGCACCACTGCACAAAATCTCTTTAAATGTAAACTTGCTTGTATATATAAACATAGAATGTGGGTCTGTGTATTATTGAGTAGTTTAATTTATCCCCTTAACTGATAATTAAAGACTATACGATTCGTTCTCCAGTGCCACCGTTTTTCACATAGTTGTACGTGCTCGCAGTATAGAGGAGGGGTGGGGTGGTATTCACAGATAAGCACATTTTTATTTTTGAAATAAGTAACTCCTTCGCAAACAAAGTCAAAGTCATTTTATTGCATCAAACACTTTTAAAATGGCTTTCCTCATCGTATTGGAAAGAAAAAAAATCATAATTTGGAAAGACGTATATATCTGTCCGAGGCACTTACCGCACTGGATAAGAGAGAAGGATACGCCCATAGCAGTTTTGGGGTTAAGTGTGTTTAGAAGAGACTTCATGAGTACAAATAAAAAATTATGTAAGTCCAGAGATGGATCGTTGGTGCTCATGTATGATTTCTGAATCATTAACATGTTATATTCTAGTGTCGGTAGAATGACATTTTTAAAGCGATATGGTACCATCTTCACAAATTTTTTGTTTTTAATATTTGGTTTTAATTGTATTTTATAAAGGTTGATATTTTGTAATAATACCATTAAAACAATTTTTAATTTGTTTCAAAATGTTTGTAAAATTTAAATTTTTTTTAGCTTTTTCAAGCAATTTTTAAATCTCTAAGGCTTTTTTAAATATGTCTCTTTTCCTTCAAAATTTTTTTCCAAGTACCTTAAAGTATACTACATAAAACTGCTTATGGATTTTTTTTCTGCTGCTGCTGCTCTTTAATTTTTTATTAATTTTTTTAGAGTTAAACTTCCAAAAATTCCCCAAAAAACATTAATTTTGAATTTTTTTAGGAAAAGTACTAAACATGTTAGAGCTAATTCCATGCACAGTTTTACAAAACACAGATTTCAGAACATGTATAAAAATTTCAAGCCAATACTTCAATTATCAAAAATGCCTTAGGGTTTTGAATAACAGTATATGTACAAAAATTCAACATGGAGAAATATGAGTTTGAAGTTTTCATTCCATGAATAGCATGATATGATATTCATCGAATATCCTGCAACTTTTATGAAATGTT
>BMAO01002907.1:0-27626 GCA_019973975.1 Trichonephila clavata
AAAGAACCTATCTTAAATTGTTTGTATAAACCATCTTAGGGAACAATTCTACTCCTTTCGGGTTCCCTGAAAGAAGTAGAATTGTTCCAAACAAAACAAAAATTCTAATAAAAACGTAACAAAAGTAAAAGTGATTAACGGATTAAATTGACTCTTTCAACTCTTATATGGGATCCAAATCGTAAGGATCCTCTTCTTGGAGACTTTGGTATACCTTTAGCCTGAGGATGAATGGCTATACGTTTTCACGGACGTTTCGAAGTTGACAGATAATACCAATGCAGATGCTGGAGTTTGCTGCAATCTATTTTCCTTCTATAACGCCAATAGGAATTTATAGCACTGCTTTTGATGCCGAAATTTTGGCAGCTATACGAATTGCTCTATCTCAACTCTTGCCACACTGATTGTGTTTCAAAGGTAGTTATTTTATGTGATTCAAGGACGGCCCCACACACAAGCAATATCTTCCATTAAGACACCTTTATCAGTAGATATTCTAAAATGTCAACTTTCAATTGTCGATTTACTTCAATGCCATATAAACATTGCCAGGCAATGGATTCCATCGCCTTGATGGAAATGAAAATGCCAATTGCTTAGCGAAGAAGGGGACAAAAATCTTTCAGACTTCTGACAATACGGTTCATTTTTACAGTGCCAAAAAGAATTATAAGTACTTCAGAGAAAACACACTCCTGGCCCAAATTCAACCAAAAGAATAATCAAAAAGTGTGGTTTAGCAAACTCCTTCATATTCCAAAATGGCACGAGATAGAGCTGTGGCCTATTTTCGAATCACCACTGGTGACGACTGCCTATCCAAGCATCTAAACATGATAGGCATTGCTCAGTCCCCTTTGTAAACTGTGCGACTTCAATGAAGAAATGGGCGCCATTCATTTGGCACGCTGTCGTGCATTCAGCTCTGGATTCATGTGGAACAGATACTGGGAGGTCAGACATAAAATGTGTGATTTATAGACCAACAAAAGAAGAAACGAAAATAAAAAATGAGAAAGAAACGCAAGTCCACTGTATAGTCTCTAAATCACACATTCTGTATTCTCTGTTTCTCATTTTGTTTGCAATTGTATATTGTAATCCACTATTGGAAATAAACTCTTACATGGGATCTTGCCCCTTTCAATAACCAATTACCTAAAAGTCACGGATTTTGTCCAAAATTGTCAAAAATGTTTCATGGTTTGATATTGCCGTTCAATTCATTAGATTTATAAATTACCAAGATTTTTATTTTCCGTTTCTAACAATAGCTGCAACTGCTTTAGCAAAATTTGATTTTTTTTTATTAACGTTGCAATGTATAGCAAAACCTAGCCTATTGGTGACAGAGCCAGAATTTCGAGCTTCGGTCAAGTGACGAGTTCAATATCTAAGCTGGCACTCCACTCTCTAAACTTCCAAACCAATCATTTCATTTAGAGTAATTGCTATCTCCATCGCACAATTACCGAATTTAAATTGCGCTTTAAAATGCCCTTTTTTTTCGGAAATTTGAAACAGGGCAGGCATTTTGAAAAAGTTACGAAAAGTAAAATATTGCTGAAATTTTTTTCAGTGTGTTTTTTGTAGTATTAGAATTTTTTAAACCTTTTTTTTAAAAAAAGTCACTGCATTTGTAACAAAAATTAAAACTTATATAAATATAACAGAGTTTTTTAATATATAACGAACTAATAATAATTAAATATAATAAGACTATTTTATGCAATGACTAGTATAAAATATTCTTTCTTTGTAAAAATCTTAATATCTCTTATTTTTTAAGTCATTTAAAAATGATTAGTTATTAGCATAAATATTTTAAAATTAAAATTCTTTCTTAAGTATTCTGTTTAAAGTAGGCCAGTTTAAGGAATTTTTTATAAATTTTCAGTACTTTTTTCCCCTTTTGATACTAAAATAATTTTTTTCTTTTTGAGATCTTAAGCTTTTTTTCCTCCTATAAATTACGAAACAAATCTGAAAATCACAAATTTAAAAAAATCCTCATTTTTTAGTTTAAAAAAGACGTTTCGCATGTATAGTCGGATACTTGGACAATCTTAGTAATGCTTTTGCTCTGTTGCCAATATTTATTAATCTATATAATGGCAAATTATCATTTGGTAATTACAACTATGTTATATCGAGATGTATAGCAGATTTGTGCGTTTTACATTGTGGTGGCTTCTAGCTGATATTTACCAGCTTGAAAAAGGTAACCTTGGTGATACGATTCTAACAGAGTTGGGTGTAACAAAAATATGTGTTGATATTTAAGTTAGTTATAGATCAGCTTGTAAAATTTTTTACGTTCATATTTGACAATTCTTCAATATAAAGCTAGAATATTTACTCTAAAGATCATATTTCTTTGGAAATCTACGGAAAAATTTTTCAAGCTATAAGTATGAAAGAGAAGAAATATTAGCCAATTATTATGTTCTTACACATAACTGCAACACTTATAACATTGCCTTCTCTTTCTTTTTTTAAACATATACAATTAATTGCCATAACAATATTTGCATCTGTTATCACACAAGAGCATTACATTTGAACTTTGTCGGCTGGGTGGCTTGGTTGCTTTGTCGACTGGCCTTCTACATCCCAAGGTTGCGGGTTCGACCCCGGCCCAAGTCGATGGATTTTTTTGATGCAGAAAATCGACAGCGGCCATGTCATATGATTAACGGCACGTGAAAGATCCTTAGAGTGTCTGTTTAGCTTGGATGCTCTCGGCAAAATTAAATCCTAGTACAAAGTTCGCATCGTCAAGAGCTCAGGTGCATCTCTCTATAGAGGAAACTGGGCGTCAAAATTGCTTGTTTGTAATTGGTATCGCCTATATGGTGCAGCACTAAAAAGTGGTACCAGCTCCTGGAGAATGTACTAGGTTCTGCAAAGGTTTAAAATACCAATGCGCAGCCCCATTGAAAAAAAAACATTTGAATTTTAACTATAAAAAAAACGAAAGATTTTACTGGTTATACTTTGTTTTCCCCCAATTGTTGAAAATATTTATATGATCGTTTCATTAGCAATGGACGTGAAATTTTTAGAACGACGTGAATTTCAGGGTCTCTCTGTAAAGAACTTAGAAGCTGTTGATAAGAAAAATTTATGAAGTGTGACCAGCGTAAAAAATTCCACAGGATCAATTTTGAGTTCTAAAAATTCTCCAATAACCTTCAGCTATTTTCTGAAGTTTGAGCAACACAATAATGCTTAAAATCCTGAAAAATTGCTTGGAAGTTCATACTATCTTTGAAATGAAAACATTGAATCGTCTTAGAAAGTAAGAAATGAATTCAAGTAAGGAAGGTGGCCACGGCAGCGTAATGTCATGTTCACCAGCTCATGGTTGGTGTGTCATGAGTTCAAGTCCTAGAACCGTCGTGTAGAGGGCTGATGCTCATAAAATTTCTCGTGGCTCAAAATCCTCCCGTGGCAATGGTGGGGCATTTTGGAGAGGTCTCTATATGACAGCTCAGGTGTCGTCTTCGTCACTTGACTGAGTCTCAAATTTATGAAGCTCATCCCCCAATAGGTTTCACATTTTATTGAAGTGAAACTTCTTTGCTCACGGAGTGAATGGAAAATTTGCCCAGTTTTGCGTAACAGGGAGAAAAGCGAACGAAAGTAGTGATTTCCCTCGCCATCCCCCCCAAATCGTCGCAATAGTGAGGAGATAGCGAGCGGAGGAAAAGAGAGCGGGGGACACCCTGTGACTTGCGTCATATCCGTGAAAAAGTTGGATGATTGCCCGCTTTTGGTCGACTCCCCCCCCCCCTTTTCTCACCAGACCAGGGAACATCTGTGAATGGTTATATGTGGTGCAATGTTTGTGTTGTGGTGTAGACAAAATAGCTCTTGCAGAAAAAGTGTGCCTTTTTAAAATATTTCCTTAGATTGTTGGCCACATGGTGATGTTTTCGGCAGCTAATTGGTTTTCTTTAATTTTTCATTTGCGTTGAATTATTATTGATTCTAATCAGAATGCTTTAAATCAAATGCACAAAGAGGAAAAGAGTTTCGTGAAAGAAAAAGAAAAGAAAAACTAGCATAAAGTCCGGTCGAAAAAGTGATAAAAAAACAGAAAAATAGTGCGAATTCTTCAAGAGCTACCTGCCAAATCTTGATCAGAGTACATGAGAGAATATCGAGCACGGAAAAAAAACATTGCAAAATATTCTCTTAATGCCGAGTTTAATGACTGATGATGGGAATGCTATTGAGACTCATCTAATGCCAGCACAGATTAGTACGGACTTTGTGAACCACCCTGTGCAGTCAACAAGTACAGAGCCCTCAACAAGTCTAGTGCGTGTTTTAACTGATGCATGGGAATCGATAATAAATTCTATCTTACGTTACAAAGACTATGATTCCCCTAAAAATGCTCACAAAGATTTCCAAAAGCGATTCGTTGATAATCCTTTCGGTCACAGGTGTGAGAACGCCTGTTGCTGAGCATAAAAATATTTTACAAAATATTTTACCGGGAATTAATTTAGAAGACGTTAAAGCGTGCTACAATTGCCGACAAAGTTTAAATAGGAAAAGCATACCAAATTTATCAAAATATAATGGTTTTGCATACCCAGATATTTCAGCACATCTTCCTACTTTGGATATGATATCAGAAAGACTCATTTCTCCACGAATACCTTTCATGCAAATTAGGTAATTGAAACATGTACACGGTCAGTTTGGAATATTAGGGCAAATAATCAAGGTTCCAGTATCCGTCAGTACAATGGTCAATCGACTGCCACGGAATGTTGATGATGATTACTGTGTCAATGCTCACATCAAACGGAAGAAAATTCACAGAACTAGTTATCTGATTGGTTTTGGTTACTAAAAGAAACATCAAAACATGGTTGCAATATTTAGTAGCTACTCCACTGTACAGAATGTATGATGTTACAATCGATGATAGTTTCTTCAATTTCAAACAGAGTGCGTCTCAAGTTCTTCAGGATGAAATCAGTGAAAATATAACTATTGAAGAGAGTCTTACAGCCCAGCAACAGACGTTGTTATGGAATGAAGAGAAATATCTTCGTATTGCTCCTGGAAAAGCGAATATACCAAGAAGCTTGCTATTTGATTAACATGCTGAGGAGCTCTCTTTCCCAGCAATTTACTTGGGTCATTTTAGAAACTTCAGGGAAGGAGTTAGAGTTACACCATTCATGATGGCCACGAGTAAATTAAGACGCGTTGATCGTTGTGGAGTGACCCCCCAGCATTTGCTTTATATGGCAATGAAAACTATGCGATTGAGAATTCGGGATTCGCTTACAGTTGCCTATGAATTTTGAATTTTATTTGAATTTAATAAGTTCCCCCAGCAGTTTAATATATTTAGATGTATTTCTGCACTTACGACCAACATCGCCAAAGAAGTTTCACTTCTATCGCGTGGCATTCCATGCACCATTTTTTTAGTGCAACGTTTATAAGCACTCAATCACTGTGAAAATAATGAACATTAAAACTTACTAAAAAGATGTTATCGTATAACTTAAATTTCAGATTAAAATTACTTTAACAATATGCACTTACGCTCGCGTTCGGGGTATTTCTATAATATAAATGTAATTCCGATTTTTATGTATCCATTCGGGATCTCTCAAAACTTAAAATTTTGGTTACTTATAACTGCAACTATTTCTACTTCACGTATTAACGGTGAGCAGTGTCGCACACAGAAAATTTTTTTTGGGGGGGGGGGGTCCAGGGTCGGAAGTCCATCATTCTTGTATCATGCTCCAATACGCCGCCCAACTTATTCTTTTGATTTTATCGATTGTCGGGAACAAAAAACAGTAAAAAATTAATTACTGAATAAAATTTAGCAAAAACTTTATATTTAAACTTTGATCAAATTAATTATTTATAACAAATACTTAATTAAATTTTACGTACTACATACACAGGATTATAATCAATCGGAAAAAAAATCAATGGCTATGGGTTTGAGTTTATATGAATTGAAACTATATTGTGTTTAATTCAACTCACTGCAGTGGCGCACACGAGGGGGGATCTGGAGCCAAGGACCCCCCCCTTGTATGCGCTATTAACGGTGAGTTTAATTAAACACAAAATAGTTTCAACTCAAATAAACTCAAAATCTGTTTATTTTGAAAAAAAAATTTAATAACCTGATTTTCATTATTTTTAAAATATTCTATCCATTTTACCGTCTAGTAATGCGAAACTGAATATCATCGAGTTTCAAAACGATTCTCCAAACTCTAATCTTAATTTGATGTGATAGAATGAAGAAACTGAGAACTTGTGGAAGGTATTCTTTTTTTGATCCGAGGAATCGATAGTTTTCGCGTGCTCTTCCGATTGTTAGAGAGGCCTGTCGATCAAGAAGTCATCCAGCCAACGGATGAAGAGCAAACGATAGTTGGAAGCGAGAGGCGTGGCTTGGATTCGGGACCTCTCGAGTTCCAAAAGACGCCGATGTCAAACGCGGTAAGGGCCACAAGAAAAAAGGAAATGAGACCTCCAAGCTGCAAGACAAAAGGTGAGATTTTCCCTATTCTGCACCCATCACGCTGTTTTTATAGTTTTAGATATGTATCGCTACTTGAAAGATTATCTTTTTGTTATCATTTGGTAAATTATCTCTACTAGAAACAAATAAAGTCCTTCTTATTTATTTTTATGTGACCAATCCTTGAAAATTTTCCCCCTGATGAATAATTCTAAAAACTTTAATTTTGTTTAAATAAAAATGTAAAATCATACTTTTGAATTTATTAAACAATTTTATATACATTACTTCTTTTATGCAATAGATTTTATGTCTTTAAAACGTTTATTAATCTTTAAATGTTGTTACCTTTTTGTAAATACATTTTTATAGAGTTTTTTGATTTTTAATAACAATTTTTTTCCATTTTATAAAGGGATTGACATGTTCGAAACGGTAATCTCGCCAAAGCGTGTAAATGAAATTTTTTTTATATATATTTAGTGTCATTTGGACTGGAATATATATATGAAATTGTTTTAAGAATATTAAATAAAAAATTATTTGAATGCAATTTTTTGGCAAAAAATAAAGAATTATATACATTTTCAAAACATTCTCCGTTTGTGAAAAAGGATTCTATAATAATAATATTTTGTCTATATATAGCAAGGACTTCTGTACAGGAGTTGGAACAAGATTTTTTTGAAATATATAATTCAGAAGTTAATTTATTCATATTTTAATGTACCAGAGTAAAAAAAATTTTTAAAAAAAACACATGTTATTATTTTGATTAATCGTAACTCTGAAAATATATAATCGAAATTTTTCAAAACTTTTAGTTCTGTCTCCGTAGAGAAGTCTCGCTATACATAGGCGAAATATTATTATTATAGAAATATATTTGATAAAAGGATACTGTTTTGAAAATATGTCATTCGTTCTTCATTTGATGCCAAAAAAATTGCATTTAAATATTTTTTCTTGTAATGATGTTTTTAAAACAGTTTTATATTTACGTTCTAATTCAATAGAGACAAAATCATGTCTCTAAACCTGTTCAGTCACTTTAAATTATATTGTAACTACTGCATATGTTCATATAATATATTCTTTTATATATAAGATTGACTAAAACTAAGTTTGTCTTGTATTTCAAGTAATGGATTAAATTTCTAAGTCTGTAGAATATTTTTCCATCATTAAAAATTTCAAATTTATTAGCATTACCACAATAATACAATATTAAATGCAAATAAATCCATATATTCAAATCAAAAACTTTTTTTAAGCTATATTTTTTTCATTGGTAGCAATCCTGAGAAATTTAACTTCTCAGATAATAAAAGCCAAGTTATTGAAGGAAAATTTTATAATTTGTTGAACATTCTTAAAAAGTATTATACAGGATATGAAATTAAAATATTATCAGGTAAAACAAGTTTTTATTGATTTTATAAGATGAAGTTTCTGAGCATTACTCTTTCTTCACTTATCATTATCAATTTTTAATTTAGTAATGAATTTCAACTGCACAAAAAAAATTAAACAATAATTAATATAATAACTATAATTAAAATTACTATATAACTACTTTAAAAATATAATGAAACTAAAATCAAAAAATTTGAATTCTCAAGTACAAAATAGTTTGTTACATTTAGAAAGAAAAGTGTTATGTAGCATTTATTTTAATTCTATTATTAATGATCAGCAATACATTTTAACTGTTAAAGAAAAGAAAAAATAGATTCATCAAAAATAAATTATTAAAGTGAATAGAAATAAAATAATATAAGAACTTGATACATATAAATAGGCGCATAAATCTCCCCTCCCCCCCCCCATATAAAAAAAGCTGGAACATTTCTTAGTTCCTATTTTAGTCTATATTTAATAAATATTATATACCAATGGATACTTGAGTTATATGACCTACAAAAATTATTTTAATGCTTTGTTTATACTGAGTTTCTCTTTTACATGAGACTTGTGATTTTTAAGTAAAAAGACTTTTCTCTTAAAATAGTTTATGCCAATGTATAAACAAGATATCAATCATTGGCATGGCCAAGTAATTTTAGAGCGTTTTTCACATGTTGTATTTTACAATAATGCAACTAATGAACTTTTTACTAACAGAAAGTAGTGTGTACTGTACCACTCCTCTAAAACAATAAATTTACTAGGTAAAATTTGAGAAAATTTTGTTATAAACTAGCGAAATTCAGGAAAATTTGTGGGAAAACTATGGGGAAATTTAAATATGATTCGGCTCATCTAGGGCACAAATGCGACCCAATGCCGAAAACTCGAGGTCAATTGGTTGCTTATTGGCTGAGAAATAGGTACGACAAAATATGGAACGAAGACCAAGACGAAATTTGCGTCCTAATAGCGCTTTTGTTCCACTACGTGAAAAACGCGCTAAAACATTATCCGTTTAACTCATATAGTACATATTGTTAAGAAATAATTAATGTTTTCAGCATTTAATTTACTCCCATTTTATATATTAGGCTCTCTTAATATAGTTGTATTGCATTGTAGGAAAATCGAAATTAAAATGAATATTAAAAGTTAATTTTGATAAAAACAATGAAATTTAATGAATTATTTACTTCAATTGCTGAAGGAATGTACTGTTCACTCATAAATAAAATCTTGTATAACTGTTAGTTTTCAAAAAAAACTGTGTTCTTTGATTTACAGAAATATTTTATTATTCCATACCTCTCAGATTTGAATGTTTTCTGTAAACACAAAAATATAATCTCATAATAAAAATTTATTAAAATATTATTCAGAAAATGTCACTATTTTTTAATTTCGTTTTCACTCTAAAAATTCTTATAAAATTATTTTATACTTATTAAGTTTTTTAAAAAAACTATGCTAAAACTGAAATATAAATGCGACCGATTTTCTAAAACTACGTTTTGATTTAATTCATTTCTTTAAAAGCGAAAAAACTAAAGATATAAAGATAATTTGTTTAATTTCAATGGTTTTGTAATTTATTTTTCACATGTATGTAATGCGTATAAATTTGTTATTTTTGTACATTTAAATACTTCCTAGTTTTGCATAATTAGTTTTATTTTGTTGTTCAAACCTCAAAACATAATAATTAAAAGATTGTACAGTTTTCTAAAAAAATGTTAACAAGACATAATTTAAAAAAGCAATAAACATATAAAGAATCAGTAAATATCCTCAATATTCACTCAAAATAAACCATTTCGAGCATTTTACAAAAATGTATAAATTTCCATACTTAATATACTAATTACTGCTCTAAAATAGTAAGGAATCTTTAAAATATTATTAATCTAAAAAGTTAAGTGATGAAAAATAATTGTGTACACACCTCGTCGAAAGCAACACATCATGATCGTAGCTTTTTAAATCCTTATTATAAATTTAGATTTTTTTTTTCATGATTGTATCAGAAAATGTTAAAAAGTCTATGAATCAATAAAATTCTTTTCTAAATAGTAATATATAGAGACACAAATAAGCTAAAAAGATAATAATGTAAACTTTGTGATAAAGAACAGAAATAAGGTTTGAAGCTGTCATGATTTCAACTTCAAAACAACCGTGACAGGAAAGTTTTGAAAATATATAAAACTGTTTGTAAGTATTATAGTTTAAAATAACTTATCAAAAAAAATTTTTAAGAAAAAAATTTAAAATTTATTACTTATTATTTAAATTTTGAGTAATTTTATGATAGTTTATAATGTTTATTTTAATTATCTTACGAAGAAACCCAAGTTATTTATTGCACATATATAAAAATTTTCATAAACTCTTTTTGAAAGACAGGAATACAAAATATGATTCAGATTTTGGACACATAAGCAGATGGATGATGCAATATTATAAACATTACTGACTGAGGACAGCTTTATAAAAAAAGTAGGGTTTAATCCGTTTTATGGCTAGCTAAATTTCCCCATTTCTATTTACAATATTGATCAAAATCCTATGAAATATAATGAATATAATTTCTAAATATTTTTATTATGAAAAAGTTGCAAAACTGGAGATGCATTCAAAAATTCATAATCCTGCACAAATCGAACATAAACGAGTTATTGCCAGATTCAATAATCCAAAGACATATTCACAGCTTGAAAAATAAAGGCCCAACTGTATCATTATCAATAAGTTCCAAGCTTTGGTATGTAATTTATTTTACCAGATGACATAATGCACATATCAGAAACATTAAATTTATTTTTCGTAGAAAAGGCTTTTAGTATCGGTAATTAGCAAGAAAACAATAAATATAGAATAAATGAAAATAAAATGAGGAAGCTGACATTAATGTCCAACTGATACCATTTGAAACATGCAATAATTCAGAGTTGTACAATTTCTGACATCCGAACGGATAAAGTTAACTTCGCGTTGATTCGCGCGTTAAAAGCATAATAATTCAAGAAGATACAAAACATATTCTATTTCCTCTTTTCATGCACACTTCTCTGAAGGAATTTTCACTTCAACCTTACAGTCTAAGAATTCACTCAATACGATCTTCCAAGATGCAACACATATATTGAGGAAAATAATAATTAGTAACTAACGCATGTATTCTGAATAACGCGTATCTACAATAAATTATAAGAATTTACCATATGAATGATTTCGGACTGTATTCAGTAAAGTTTAATACAAATAAAAATTTATTTTGAATATGGTTTTGGATTCATGGTGCCACGGTAGATAAGTGGTTATGTGGTAAGCCTAGTGGTAACGCGTGGTAGGCGTGTCATGATCATGGCGCCGCTGAAGACCCTCCGTGTAGAGGGCTGATGAACGTTAAATCTGTCGAGGCGCAAACGACCTCTAGTTGGTGTGGTGTGGAAGTTAGGAGAAGAGGGGTGCCAATTCAGGTGTCGTTCTCGTCACTTGACCATGGTTCAAAATTACGCGGACCGTCGCCAAAAAGCCCTCGTGTAGCTGAACATGCGACGTTAATATTCACTCACTCACTCACGCCAATAGACTTTGTTTTTATAGGATGACGTTAATATAACTTTCACTCGTTCATTCGACCTGTATTAAATATGTTTAATTCACACAAATAAGTTATATTTTTATTTCAGAAGTGTTTTAATGAATCATATAACACTTTTAATGTTCCTGCTTCAAATCTAAATGTACAATACTTAGTATTTACCTACGAAGGAATAATAAATTTAAGAAATAATTTGCCCTTCAATTATCATTTTTTGCTTCACGGAAACTCAAAGAGTATTAAATCGCTATTTTTTTTCATCTCAATTTCAGTACATTTTTATTTTTAGATAAATATAAAAGCTGGGACACACAAATAAAATCAGATGTGGTAATAAATACAGAATCTGCTTAAGGTATCCGAACACGTTAAAATGACGAATTTCGATCAAAACACAACTTTTATTTTATTTTATTGAATAGAGTAGCATTTTGGATTTACAAAGCATATATTATTTTGTTTTTACGTTGCATAGAGACCGAATTAAAATTAATTGCATAAAATTAGAAAAATCGGGGGCATTAATTTACCACAAGGGGGCATTTAAACGGTTCGAAATATACCGTGGCGAGTATGATAACTCTAAATATTATACCCATATTTCTATGAAATTTTTCAAACCTGATACTTGTATTATTTTCTAGGGAATGTACTGAAAAAACTTTTATTGTTTGAATACTTTTTGAGCTATGGCCGGTTATTTCAATAATAGCCTCCAACATATGTCACATTTCTGATAATATTTATTCACCCAGCTTTTAAACTGTTTTATTTTAATAAAACATTAAAATTGTAATATATTCCCTAGATAAATATATGTCGTTTATTTTAGCAATACTTTTACTGATATAAGTTAATTACTTTTTTCTATAACTGCCGACTGGTTGAGACAACCTTTTTTTTTAAAAAAATGGAGGTATGGGGATTTTTTTGTTATTTTCAGATTTGCTTAGTACATTTTAAGAAAAATATGCTAAAATTAAGAAGAGAAAAAGAAATTATTATTACTAAAATGGGAAAAAATAAGTAAAAATTTACATAAAATAGCATAAACGCGGCCCATTCTGTACCAAAGGTTTATAAACAAATTTTCAATTTTTTCATTCTAATGTGTTTCTATGTTATTCATTTATGAAATAACCTTTAGGATAAGAGATATTTTAATTTTTACTAAAACTAGAGCACTTAATCTCAGTTATTATATGAAATTGCTTACAAAAACAGTGATTATATTAACATAAGGGACAGTTTCTGTAATAAAACAGTGATTAATAAATCTAAAGATTAAAAAACTTCTACACGCAGAACTTACAGCAAAAACTTCACTTAATTATTTTCAAAACTTTTTCAGCAATCGCTGACCCCGTTTGAGTATTTTCAAAAAAACATATTTCGTGCAAAACGCGTTTTAAAGTATGACACCACCTTGCTTTTATAGTAATGGCATTTGCTTTTACTAAAACACTTGTAGTTTTTGTTCTAGTGAATGGAAAATGATAAACTTGGTATTTTTATAAAACTAATAAGATGGCGTATAAAATAAAATCATAAACAAAATTGTCAATTTTTGGCAAAATTCACAATTTTAGGGCAGTCGGATACATTAAAAGGATTTTTAAAAAATAGCTAAAATTTCACTTACAGTTGTAATTTTTGTAAAATTTAAATGATTGCCGGTTAAGTGCTAATATTCATTGGTATTGATCATTAAAAAAGTGTTTTTAATGTTTTAGTATATATTTTGAAAAAAGTACAGTAGACGCGTTCACATATCTTAAAACAAGTACTTTATCTCTACTATACCCAATAAATATAATTAGTAAAAGGTTTTAAACACATAATTTACATAAAAAAAATTTAAAATTTTTAAAAAAACGTAAATTTTATTTTTAAAAAAAAGTAAAAATTATTTAATTTCTCTGATAGTTTATAAATTATACTTATTCGTTGAATAAACAACTCTAAAATTCATTTTAATAAGCTCATATTGAAAGTATTTAAAAACATATAACGAATTTTTAGTATTATTTTTTTTCCGACTATTTTTTAAAGATATCTTCTGAGGCTGTAAATATTATGATCCAACCCATATTATCGGGGAAGTTCATTAAGTTGTAACTTAGGTTCCCCGCTGAGATAAAAGGCGTCCCGCATCGTTAAAAGGCAAATAACTTTTAAGCGTTGAAAAATATTTGAATATCTGGAGGTTATGGAGACCTTCTAAGGATTTATGGGATATTTAGTATGTATAAATCATATTCCCATACATTTATTGCAGTATCGTTATAATATCAATAAATGTGATGACAAATTGCCTCTTTATATATGGATAAACTACTAAAAAGCAATTTAATATATATATCAAGTTTAATATATAACTCAAGGTAACTAACCACATTCGGCACTGTGATTTCGAAAAAATGTATAACTCAATAATTTTGTTAATATTTGTTTATAGCGTCAGCTGAATTAGAATTTACATAAAATTGACTTGAGAATATTATTGCAAGAAAAAATTATTTCAATGAATAGAATTTTTTGGCAGAAAATAAAGAAAAAAAATTACATATTTTCAAAGGATTTTCCTTTTATGAAAAATGACTCGATAATAATAATATTTTGGCTATATATATATATATATATATATAGCTAGGACTCTTCTGTACAAGAGCTGAATTAGGTTTTGAAATATATAATTTAAAGGTTGATTTAGTTTGGTTTCAATAAATCGGAGGAAATAAATTTTAACAAAAAAACACCCGTTATTATTTCAATTGATTGCAACTCTAAAAAAAAAGTGAATTTTCAAAAGTCTTGGTCTACCCTGTGACCGGCTAAAGGTGTGGGTGGAAGTGAAGAATGACTCGATATGATAATTTCTTAATTATTTATTCAGCACACTAATTAACTCAAAAACAAATCAATGAATCAGATTAAATAAGATGTTTCCAAGTAGAGAGCAGAGGTTAACTGACGAGAGTTGCGTGTTTGGAGAATACTTCTCATAAATTGATCCACTTTTTTTTAATCAATCTTCTACTTTAATATTTGATTTAAACTATAATTATGTGACTAATTGTCACTTAAATCTCTTCAATAATTTAAATATCAAAACGCGCTATAAATATGACTAATATCTGAACTGTAGGTAGCCTTCTTATCTTCTACTTCGTAATGTTTCAATCTCTTGGTAACTTCAATTAAATAGCAATTTTCCTCTATAAAACTATCTATCTCTTTATAACTCTAACTTTCTATCTCTCTTTCATCACACTGACTTATACTAACTGTTTCTTCTATCTATCTCTCCAACTTTCTAACTTCTATCTATCTTTCAAAACTTACTAGCAAGCAAACTTGAACTATATATAATAGACTTAATCTGCATATTACGGTTTCTTCTTCAGAAAAGGGTTGTCGATATTCATAGCCCAAAGATTTCCTAAGAGGGTTAATGGAAGGACGCGTATAGATCTGTCACAACCCCTTGTAGAGAGGTCCTAGTTACAGAAAGCAACATATTATAATTATAGAAGCATTTTTCATAAAAAAAAAAGAGAATGTTTTGAAAACACGTTATTTTCTCTTCCGCTTTTGCCACAAAAAAATATCTTAAAATAACTTTTCTTGTAATAATGTATTTAATACAATTTTATATGTAAATTCTAATTCAATTGACTCTAAATATCAAAGAATTATTCCTTTACATGCTTTTTAAAAATCTCAGTTCCGAACATAGTCAGTCACCTTAATATCTATCTCGTTTAAAATTGATTCGGTTATTTCGAAAAATCCTGCACATTTAAAAGTTTAATCTATCACAAAGTTAAAATGTATCACAAAGAATCTCCGAGTTCAACAGGGCCGTAATCTTTTCTGACTCTAAATCGGCATTACAAGCTCTATCTCAAAATTATCGCTGTAATTCACAAAGAATTTTAAAATGCAGATCGTTCTCTTAAAAGATTATCCTCATAAAATCTCTTTTTAGTGGGTACCGGCTTATTGTGACATGGCTGGAAATGAGCATGCTGACTTTCTTGCTACGAAAGGAGCCCTTGTAATCCAAAGTCCCGTGAGGATTTCAACCTTTAATTCCTTAAGGCTTTTTTTTTAATACGGCCTTTAAGCATAATTTTAAAATGGAAGTTGTGGAAATGTCGAAGGACAAGAACTGGGCAGTCTTGAACAAGGACTCATCCTGGGTCCCTGGGGCTCCTAGAAAAGCTACTATAGCTCATTTTAGACTTTTGACAGCTCATGACTGTCTCAGATCGCATCTCTACAGAATTGGTATCGCCAACTCACCGGACTGTGCTCTGTGAGACTCTGGTCAGCCTATGACCACTGAATATTTGGTCGTGTGTCCTGCACTAATTAGTCTTAATTCAATTGTAAAAATTAAAATATTTCTTATCCTAGGGTCATTTCAAAAATGAATAACATAGCAACAAATCAGAATTGAAAAATTGAAAATTTGTTCATAAACTTTTGGTACACAGTGGGCCCCGTTTATGTTATTTGTTGTAAATTTTTACCAAGTTTTTCCCATTTTAGAGTAATAATAATGTCTTTTCCTCTTCTGAATTTTAACATATTTTTCTTAAAATGTACTAAACAAATCTAAAAATCACGAAAAAAATTCCTGTATCGCCCTTTTTTTTTAAAAAAAAAAATAGTCGGATACCTTAAAATATTGAGTAATAAATAACTTTAAAAGAAAAGTTTTAACAAAATTTGGTTCTATGAGAATAGAAACGAATTTAAATGTTAAAAAAATAAGATAATGCAATTTTTGGCTTTTTGTTTTAATTTTTAAATACGTATGAATGTGAAAACAACTTTTCGCGTGAATGAATGTTTATAGCGTCGCTCTATAGAGCTATTGGCAATTGACCTTGTACTTTTGAAACTTGGGCTAGTGAAGAGGATGACACCACAAGCTAGCACCTCTTCTCCAAACTACCACATCATACCAACGGGAAGACTTTGTGCCTCGACAGATTTAACGCACACCATCCTTTCTACTCGGCGGGTCTTCAGTGGCACTGTGGCTCAAACTTACGACATGCTGGTCTCGAGTTCGTGACCTTAACCCCTAGGCTACCACTGCCACAACAACATTCCAAGGAATTCGTCATTCAAATATCTTTCAGTTCATAGAACTCTTGTAAAATCAAAAATGGAATATTTATATTTCAATGGCATTTGTTACATGCATTTAAAAAATTAAAAATTTGCATTATTTATTTATTGTTTTATATTTCATTTCTTAATTCATTTTTACTACTAAGAGCTTTCAAAATGGAATGCTGATGACTTTTTCTCAAAATTCCTTCCATTTATTTTTAACACAACATTACATTAAAAAGCTATTCTATTGAGATAGTGAAGGTTTAAAATGAATTTTAGAAGTCTTAAAATAATTTTCGGTTATTTATGGGTCTATTTTAATGCGCATTAGTATCTCATTCTCGAACGTATTTAAAGAATATTTTAAATCAAACGTGTCTACTTACAATGATTAAAAATAAAATGCATGTACTTACTCTAATCCTGTTTTTTCATGCATATTCCATTTCACTTTCTATATAACTCATATTTATCACCCAAATTACCAGAATTCGAAGCCGAATTAACAAGAAACTTGTCAAAATGGCGACAACTTTCTTTCGAATAGAAAAATGCGCGGGAGAAAAAAAAAGACACTGGAATGGACATCGTAATTAATGTCTGCGTTCTTCAAAACCGAAGATTGGTTCCACAGAGGAAAACATCAAATCTGAGCCTCATTTAAAGCAGCCTTTTTGCGTTGGATAACATTTTTTTTTCTTTCTCTCTCTAGCTCTGTTTGCCGTTCTGACTCTGCTGCTGTCCGTGTCTGAAGCTGGCCATCCATCTTACTGCCAGATCTGGCAAGCTGATATCATCAAGTCAGAAGGTGTTGTGAAAGTATCCCGCAATTACAAAGGCCTGTGGGTCTCGGAAAAGTAAGTTTTTGCTCTTTATCGCAGGGCGCCCATCTTTGGGTAGCGTATTTATTGCCGCCCTGTTGCAATCTGTTGAGCAGAATTTCAATTACTGTTGTTACAGCTAATTGGATATCGACATCTGATTATTTGGTCTGCCTGTTCACGAGCATTTAAGTCCGTGTCAGGGCCTCTGAGAGCTCAGGTGAAGTTAGGTCACTGATGATGATGATGGTTCATTCATGGTACAGGCATAATGGCCTATCCTAGGAGCAAGTTCAATAATGTAGTTCTAAGACACCTTCAAAAAATTAGAAAAATTTAAGTATGCTACATAAAAACAAGTAATATATATGAAAAAAATTCCTACTTAGGTCAACAAAGAAAAATTTTATTTTAGTTAGTTTTTAATATAAATAGTTACAATTAATATATATATATATATATATATACATATGACAAAATCACAATATAAAGTGACAAAATAAAAAGTGATTTCCCTTACAATTTTTCATTTTCCTTTCTATATAGGGTGTTGGATTATCTTTTGTTTGTCTGTTAATATTTATTCTTTAATTAAATTTAATTATTCTAATAAAATACTATAGAAAAAAGAAAGCACATTCTCAGAAATAAGGCCATCCCAGATGGGATTCGAACCCACGAACTTTGGATTAGAAGTCCAACGCGCTATGCATTGCAGTACAGGATCACAACGAACGATTATTCTTTCTATACATGCTGTTGGATTATTATTTTTGTTTGTTACAATTTAATCATTTTTTAATTAAATTAATGAATAAATATTTTTAAAAATTGTATTAACATCAAGCTTATCCACTACAAGTTTTAAAAAATGTATTTGAACTTGAAGGGATGAAAATAGAAAGCATTTTATTAACGATTGAAAATTTGAAGATATATATATATACCAAAATTTCTCTACAAGAAAGAGGAATTAACATGATTAAAACTGAAAAGAATTGTAATTGCAAAATAACCAGACAACAGAATTTAAAAGGAGATATGAAAAATTGAAATAACAGAGTTAAATATAAAAATATAAAAGAATGGATGCTACAGTATTATCAACAATGCTGACTTAGGACAGCTTATATACAAAAAAAATTTCTCTAAGAAAATTTCTCTATATAAAAGTGGGGTTGAACATGTTTTTTGGCCAGCCAACCTTCCCCCTTTCTGTTAATAATACCGAGCAAAAACCTATTGTAAATAATGGATAGGAAATCTAAATCCATTATGAGAAAAAGGTAACTTACTAAAAATTGCATACAGAAATACAGAGGCCGCGCTAATTCTGAGTACAATAAACAAGTTATTGCCAGATTCTGGACCCAAATACAAATTCAAAACAAAGCAATGGCTGAAAAACGAACGATATATATATATATTGGGAGAGAGTGAACAAAAATATTAGGAATTAAAAAAGAAACAATCTTTTTCTTTATAAATTTTTCCCAAGAATATTAAGAACCATTTTTAGCCAATCATTGTGCGTAAATCCTCACAAATATGTGAAGGAATAAAATTCAGTAATATATTACAATCCTCCTTTCTAAAAGCGATGGAGGTTCTTCCAAATTACGGTCCTTTTATTAAATGTAGATTTTCAATACTAACACAACACATTATTGATATCCGTTATGCATTTTTAAATATAGTTTATGATTACATATACATAAACATTATTAATTGAGTTTAATGTAATTGATAAATTAATTCAGTTTATTACATAAACAAAAGTGCATAATAAATAAGCATGAACATCTACATTAAGTATAATAGTAACATTGGTTGCCATCATAATTATATTATTATAAATCAGAAAAAAGAGTTTGGTATTAAATTTAATTATTTTAATTCCTTATTAATCATAAATATATATAATATAATTAAATTTGATATTAAAATATTTTTAAATAATTCTTTCAAGTATAATTTAATTATACTAAATTATTATTTAATTACATAATCCAAATAATTGCACATATTAGTTTTAATTAATTTAGATTTTTTCTTCTGAAAAATTTTTTAGGAACGTCCTTGTGCAAATATTTAGGTCTTTGATTCAATTATTTTTCTGATAGGATTTTTAAAAGGCATTCATATCTTCTATATTCACCCTTCACTTGAAGTTTCCAGATTCAATAGCTTCAGGCAGGAAATGATTACCATAAATTCAAAAAAGAAAGAACAAATTTACTTTGGATATAGATATAAAAAAATAGTTTAATTTTTATTTCCATAAAATTAAAAGGGAAATAGTCGAGATATATCTTGGGCCATATTTTTCAATAGTTTTCGTACTACGCTATTGGGAAAAATTTAAGAAAGATTGGAAGAATGTCCTTTAAAGAATAATTTTGTAAGAAAACTAGAATTTTTTATTATGCATATGCGATAGAATTGAAAAAGATGGTTATATGAGTTATGATTTAAGAAATATTTAATATTATGCTTTTGAAAGCATTTCTTTATAGCATAGCTTTCAGAGATTAACGGTGGCCGTGGTAGCCTAGTGGTCAAGGTAACGGACTCGTGCTTATAGCTGGCGTGTCATGAGTTCGATCCTAGTACCACTGAAGACTCGCCGAAAAGAGGGGGCCGATGCACGTTAAATATGTCAAGGAGGCTTAAATGTCGTCCCATTTGGTGTGATATGGAAATAAGGAGAAGGGATGCCGGCTCAGGTGTCGTCCTCGTCACTTGAACATGGATCAAAATTACAAAGTCCGTCGCCAAAAGACCTCGTGTATCTAAATAATGTGACGTTAATATTAACTCACTCAGAGATTAATGTTGCAAGAATTTAAGAATAGAAAGTACTGTAAAAGAAATTAATCTTTTGAGTGGATAACTTTAAACTCATTTTTGGAGGGTCCTGCCAAATTTTTGTAGAAGGAGATGTACTTTTTTTATATTTATAGTTTTAAATATACAATATATTTATATATATACATAATAACAATTTTTTTTTCTTTGGTATAATTAAGTCAGTCTTTTTTTTTTCTTTTTACCTTAGTAATAAAAACTATGCTTTAATCTGTTTAACTTGTTTTGAGGGAATGAATATTTACGTCACACTGTTCAGCTACATTAAGGCTTTATGCGACGGGCCTCGTAATTTTGAACCATGGTCAAATGACGAGGACGACGCCTGAGAGCTGGCACCTCCCTCTCCTAACAACCACACCAAACTAATAGAAGGACGTTTGAGCTCTCGACAGATTTAACGGGCATCGCTCTCCTACAAGGCGGGTCTTCAGTGGTACTGGGCTCGAACTCATGACACGCCAGCCACGAGTCCGGTACCTTGATCACTAGGCTACCGCGGCCACTACCTTGTTTTGAATTGAAGCTTTAAGAGAAAAAGTAAAAAATGATTGATTATTTTTAACCTCCCGAAATCATTAATTAGTAAAAGAAAAAGATATTTATTTTTCTTGTTGTTGATATTATTATTTAATCGATATCTTTTAAATTTTGTTACATATCTAACGTTTTATAAAGACGGTTGGCAACATAACATTCACTACATTAGTTTTGGAGCTTTTCGCAACTCAAATATCATTTTATCTTAATGTGTTTGAGAGACGATGTTTGAAAAATTAAAATCGATTATTTTCATACTAGGAAAAAAAAACTTATACAAATCTACAGTGAAATTATAAAACACAATTCACTCAGAATCAATATATTTGGGCTTTCCTGCGCATAACATTGGGCAAGTATTATAAAGAAAAAGTTTTTGAAGTCAATTCCTACTTTGAATGGATGAATAGAAAGTATTTTATTAACGATTGAAAATTTGAACAAGATGTATATATATATAGATCTTGTGAGGGGGAGAGTGAAAGGAGAGAGTGAACCATAGGGTGAGAGTGAACTAATAGTAGAAGTTTAAAAAAGACATGAGAGATTTGTCTGCATTGTTGTAACAATGCACACCCGGTTTGGCTAGTTTGGCTGAAAAACCGGTTTTCGACACCAACGTATGTCATTGTTTTAACAGTTACATTGCTACAACAATGGAGGCGAATCTAAGTTGGCGTCGAAAACCGGTATTTAATTTAATTTAAATTAATTAACCGGTAATTAATGGATTAATATTTAAAAAAACTGTATTAACATCAAGTGACTACAAGTTTTAAAAAAATTATTTGAA
Organism: Trichonephila clavata; assembly: GCA_019973975.1. Classification (NCBI taxonomy): domain Eukaryota; kingdom Metazoa; phylum Arthropoda; class Arachnida; order Araneae; family Nephilidae; genus Trichonephila; species Trichonephila clavata. The sequence goes on from BMAO01002907.1 coordinate 21,696, forward strand.
CTTTTTTGTGGATGAATAGAAAGTATTTTATTAATGATTGAAAATTTGAACAAGATATATATATATAGAGAGAGAGAGAGAGAGAGACTGAGCTATGAGTAGGAATTGAAAAAAAAATTAATAAAACGAATATTTATTGAAAAGTACGTTGGTTTCACTCCGTTAATAAATTTCATGCAACTTTACGACGAGTAAAAAAATATGACTTTGCTGAAATGAAGAAGATTGGTTTGACTGTGAGACAGAATTGTATCAAAAGATATGTATAAATGGAAATTTAATTCAATTTCTTTTCTACTTCTTAACAAAAGAGAAATAATTAAGCGCCGCGGTTAAAAGGAAATTAAACGAATGATTGCAGAATTTTTTTTTATTTGTGGTTCTTAGCAATTTAAAAGATAGTATTCCCGTGACACAGTTATTTTGTGTTTGTGCGTGTGTTTATTGTACTTCATTTTCACGAGTCTGGGTTCAGAGTGAAAATGAAACGAGTAAGTCTTATCAGATTTCATAAATCAATATAAACTGGAAAATGTCATAATCGATAAAGAGAAAAGAATTGTTATAATCGATATTTATTTGTTCTCTAGTACAATTTAGTCAATCCTGCATCACTCGCGAGAAAAAAAACGACTTAAAGTTCTCGCGCTGGGTGTGTAGTACCCAAGGGTGTTTATATTGTGTTTTTACCGTAAAATTTGTATGAAATTATTAAAAAGGAAGAAAAGTAATAAATACAACATGTTTATTACATTTTTTACACGTATATTTATTTTTTCTGTCCTTTTTATAAGGGCATTCAGTACATTGCATATATACTCCTTTAATCTCGTTGTGAGAGAGTGCGATGTTTCACTGGATCTTAATTTTTTTTTTAATCTGTATCTTTTTCAAACTAAACATATACGAATAAACTTCTCTATTCTTTAAATTTAAAAATTTTGGAATTTCTTTTTTATTTTCTTTTGTTTTGTTCCAGCAATAGTTTTTTTTTTTTCAAAAGTTCATCGGAAAGTAGATAAGATGTGTATCAGTTATCTTTAAAATTACGTTCTCAAATGTTTTTGTCTCTCTACATATAAAACATTTACTTTCAACAGTGTTTCCCTTTTCTAAATCTGGATCGATTTCAGTGGAGGAATCATACTTGCTGTTATACTCGTCATCATTTGGTTTTTCTTCATCATATCCACGAAGAGAATTTCTTCATCCGAAAATACTGTTGCACTATATCTATTAAATACTGTATCTAATAAATTACTTAAATATCACATTTCTTCATCATAACTACAATGATATGATATAGCATAGGGGAGATTTAAAATGCGTTTATGCATCCAGAACTATAACGGTGATTCACGCGCAGGGTATGACATACTAGCGAAGAGGCGATATCCAAAAATATATATTTAGAATTCGTCTACAAGCTAAGGCCCCTCAAAGGATATGACCTTAAAGTCAGCTATACGAGAAACTATCCATTTTCCAAAAAAGGTTTAGAAGAAGCGTTGAAAAAAGTTAGACGGTTGGTATGACATACCCTGCGCGAGAAGTGCCAGGTTAAATACATATAAATTATTTTCAGCTGGGGCCGTTTACAAATAATTTAGAAAATAATAATTTAGGACAACAAAAGTATCATAAAATCTCAGATAACACAAATACAAAATCGTAAACTAAAGTTATTTTGATGTAAAAGGCTTCATAAAATCTAACAGAGTCTGTCGGCTCAAAGAGTTTTTTTTTTTTTTCGCCTTCCTGAAAAATTTTCTCGTAGCATGCTAATATATTTTTTTTATTCTATGTTTTGTTTAAAAAAAATACGCTCTTGATCGGAATCTACATTTTCTAAAATTTATAATCATTTTTTAATTAAATGGAGGCTTTCCGTCAAACTACCAACCGTCTCTCATTCGATCTTCTGACTGAACTGGATCTAAAGACTCAAGTTCTTCAATGCTCTTGCTCATGCATTTCTATGAGTTAATCAATTGTCAGATCCTGTGATTGTGGGAATCCAACAGCTCTTGAACATCCTCCCTTTTCACTCCTAAATTTATTTTCCTGTCAAGATCGACAGTTTCTTCAATCGAATTACAACAGTGCTTCGCAAACTTTCAATATTCGCGACCCAATATTCAATCATAATTTTCATCGCGCTCCCTCCATACAATAGCAGTTCACTCCATTCAATAATACTATTCTTTGACGCTAAAGCTACAATACGACTTAAGTGACACCGGCGTATATAAACGTCTCGCTCAACCAAAACATTGATTTTCTCCACGTATATATACGTCTTTGCGAAGTACGATCTTGTCTGTGTAATGCTATCCCTAAAATTATTCCGAAGGCTTTGGAATGCAATAAAAGGATCTTGACAGTGTTTACGAAGAAATTACTTATTTCACAGAGGATTTGCTTCCCCCTCCCCTCCAAAAAACATCACAATCACGTGTCTACGTGGAAAACGGTGGCGTTGGGGAGCAAATCGCGTAACTTTTAATCGGCAGTTAAGGGATTAATTATAAATCGTACAAATTATTAAGATACGTGTTAATGCAAACCCATGGTGTCACTGGTAATTATCAAACTTGTTTTTAACTTAGTATTGTTAAACTAATTATAAAATACTCTGTGCAGTACTGATAGATTTATAAGTGTATTATATCAGAGTAAATGAGTATTTTATTTATTATGTCAGAATGTATTTGTTTATTTCCTTTCAGCAAATTAATATATTTTTTAGATAATCTTTTGTTTTTGACTTTTCAATATGCTCGCGCCCCCTCGTAGACTTATCCCGTCCCCCTAAGGGGGTGCACCCCACAGTTTGAGAAGCGCTGAATTACAAATTTAATCAGGCTCTGTCATTGATTCTACTTGAGTTTCAATGATTGAAAAAAAAAAGACAAATCGACGAGATTTGAAAATCGCGTAACTCCGAATTTGCGTAAGTCGGGGTAGCGTAAGTCGATGTATTATTGTAGAAAAATATAAGAATAATTTTTCACCTTGTGTTATCTTCTATTTCAATACAATCATGATAACAAACTAATAAAGCCTATTAAGGTATCCGACTACTTGCGACAACTTTTTTTTTTTAAAAAATTGGAGATATGGGGATTTTTTTGTGGTTTTTAGATTTGTTTAGTACATTGTAAGAGAAGCATGCTAAAATTAAGAAGATAAAAAAAAATTATTATAACTAAAATGTGGGAGAAAAAATGGGCAAAAATTCACAAAAAATAACATAAAAGGAGCATATTTTGTACCAAAAGTTTATGAACAAACTTTCAATTTTTCAATTCTGAAAAGTTGCTATGCTATTCATTTTTCAAATGACCTTCAGGATGAGAGATATTTTAATATTTACAAAAACTAGAGCACTTTATCTCGGTTACTATATGAAAAGGTTAAAAATAACAGTGATTATATTCACATAAGGGACTGTAAATTTTGTAATAAAATGGTGATTGATCAATCTGAAGGTTAAACCACATCTATTATTATACAGAATATACACAAAAAATTTCAGTTAATTATTTTCAAAACTTTTTCAACAATCGGCTGGCCCCGTTTGAGCATTTTCAAAAAAACATATTTCGAGTAAAACGGGTTTTAAAGTATATATATGACATCTTGCTTTAAGTAATGGCATCTGATTTTACTAAAACACTTGTAGTTTTAGTTCTATTAAACGGAAAATGATAAGCTTGGTATTTTTATAAAGCTAATAAGATGATCTATAAATAAAATCATAAAAAAATCTGGCAATTTTTGGCAATATTCACAATTTTAGGGTAGTTGGATACCTTAAAGCAGAACTTTTAATGGAAAAAATATAAATATATTCTAAAATGAAATCTTAAGCTATCAAAGGGATTTTTTTATCAATATACCCAATAACATAAAGGGGATAAATAAAAGGCTTATTATATATATATATATGTGTATATACTCAAAGAAAGAAATAACAAACAAAATTTAACTTAACTTAGTTAAAGAGGTAATGTCATTTAAATTTTTTTGATGTAGACCAGGAGTCAGTAACCTCGTAGCTGTGGCGTGCTAAGCTAATTAATTAATATGTTTTATATAGGTTGCTCTACTGCCAATAGTATTTACTATAGGACATGTATGAAGCAATTAAATTTTCATGGCAATACATGCAGAATTATGGAATAGAGGTAAAAAATAGGGATTAATTGTTTTATTACATATTACTTTTGCATCGTTTAAAAATATTTATGAATATAAAAATAAGCATAAATATTATTATTCTTAATATAAATAAAAAATTTAAATTGTGCAAATATTATCTATCTTTTAAACATATTTATTAAAATAAGAAATAAATAACATAAAATATAAGCATGCAATAGCCCCCTTGTCTACCCTGAGACCCAGCTAAAGGTGCAGAAGGAAGTGAAGGATGATTCGACATGATAACTTCAAATTATTTATTCAACGTTTAGATTAACTCAAAAACAATTCAATGAATCACAATAGAGAATACATTTAATAAATTAGCCACTTTGAAATAATCAATCTTCTACCTTAATATTGCTTTACAAGGGAGATATGTAACTAATTGTCACTTAAACCTCTTTAATACCTTAAATATCAAACGCATTATAAAGGTGACTAATACGTGAACTGTAGGCAGTCTTCTTAACTGTTAAGCTTAATCTTTCAATTTCTTTTTAAATATCACTGTCCTGTCTTTATTCCCTCACACGAACTTTCTAACCTTCTTCCGTATTTCTTCTACTTCTGTCTCACTTTGTCACCTTTAGTTAACTAACTTTCTAACTCTCTAACTTTTCTAACCTCAAGTAAGCGAACCTGAACTATATATAATGCACTTAATTTGCGTATCACGTCTTCTTCTTAGGAGAAGATTGTTTTTTTATAGCCCCAAAAATTTCTCAAGTGGGTTAATGAAAGGACGCGTATAGATCCATCCAAGCTTACCTATTCAGTAGAGTTAAACAAAAATATATATATTTTAAGGCGAACCTTGTCTCTGCAGCACTTTATTTCATATCGCAATATCAAGGTATAATTTGTGACTTTCAATTTGTCACGATTCTAAACATTTAAGTGTTAAACAAACTCGAAATACTTTTCCTTTAAGGAAAGATCTGTTCACTTAGATATGTCGAACCAAAAGCTGAAATCAGAATAGAGTAGAACGTCGTTTATCCGAGCGTTTATTATACGGGGCGTCAAATATCCGAACCAAAGTCCGGATATGTTTTAACCGAGCAATGTTAAACAGTTGTTTCGTGTGAAGCCAAAAGTGACGGAAACCCCAAGGTGAGGGATATTTGGGGAATTTCAGTTGTGTGATTTGGTAAACATCTGCGATGGAATATTAGGTCAGTTCGTTTCCAAGTGAGGGGTGTATACGTGAGTGTTTTGTCGAGTTTTGTTGATGTAGAAACCTGGATGCATGCGATGAAGACTGTGGATTTGAAATGCTAAATGAGGACAAGATTGTGACTTCCGTGCAAGAAGAATTCGACCCTGTCGACGATGGAACGGGTGAAGACGAGGACAACAACACGAAAGTAGCAAGGGTCCATCAAACGCTGGCACTTTTTTGCGTTAGAGACAGCTATGGAGTGGTACGAACAACAATCAGAGTGCTGTCCTACTCAACTACTGCTGCTGAAGAGAATCAGAGACCATGCAGTGAAAAACGAAGGTGTACAATGGTACAGCGAAAAATAAGTGATTATTTTCCACCATAAAGGTAAAATTGCGACATTTTGTACTTATTTTGCATTCTTTCAAGCACGTTTCCCGCATGTGATGATTTCAATATTGTATAGTGTCCAATATCATATACTTCATGGATCGCATTCGGTTTTCGGTTATCCGAACAATCGTGTATCCGAATGGTGTCCGGTCCCAATTGATTCG
>BMAO01002908.1:0-31519 GCA_019973975.1 Trichonephila clavata
AGATTTAATATGCATCAATCCTTAAACACGCCGGTTTTTGATTGGCACCATGATTGGAGTCTACAAGTCGACAGAAGGATGGCCACAAGTTTGAGATCATGACTACTTTCACTTCTGATGGGCGAAGAAGTCTTTGACAACGCATGTCATGCGGGGTCGTGAATTGTCATGTTGGAATGTGATGACAAGGGAAGATCTCAGAGTTACAGGGCTGATTGGTTATTGCACCTGCAATACGTATTAGGAGTGGAATAAAATTCTGTACCTCCTCAAACCCAAGGCAACATTCACGGGCCCTGTTTCCAGAGCGCCTTCAGACTAATTCAACCATAATGGTATTGCAGGTTGAAGTGTAATGTAAAGACAGTATCGTGCCATTTGCCGTGCCTTGTTCATTTTCAATGTACCATTGCAGACGCAAATGCCCGTGAATTTTAGACAAAGATAATTGCAGAAATGGATCATTCAATGAGCAAAGTGATCATTTCACTATTCTGCAAACAAACCGAATGATACTTGACACCGATTGTTGTGCAACAAACTATATTAGTTGTGATATGGTTTCTAATGCGACAGAGCGATTCATCACCGCATGCGCACAATATACCAGCCATCACGTGCAGAGGTGTGAGGAGGTTGGTGCAATCGATGTCATTGGTCAGTCATTCCCACCTCCATCCATCTATTACAGATTCACTATTGCTTGGTTATGTTCAACACGATTACCGTATTATCGGTAGATTAATATATAGTCTTTAAAGACAATAATTCTTTCAAGGTTCAACAGAGAAACGTGTTCGAATAACGCTTGTACTCTTCTTCGAAGCATTCTGAAGCTGCTGACGCAAAATACTTCCATGAGAAAGCAATTCCAGCACTTCAAAATGGCATTTTGTTCTCCCATTATGTAGCGCTTATTGGTGACACTACAGGCACTCATGACATGTGTCTCGTTAAAATGCTTACCATTTGCATATGCCATCGAGGTTTACTCACGATGAAAATTTCACACAATTTGGATGCTGCCTTCATGATGTATTTAGGGTGGCCAGCAGTGTACATAAATATTGTCCTATATGTAACTACTAAGTTGTAACAAATATTGTACTAAGAATTGAAGTAATCGTATGTAAGCCAATTTCATTTATATCAAAGATTTTTCCTATAAGCCCTTTTTTTCCTCCGGACGGGATGCCAATGTTTTGTTGTCCGATTCGCATTACGCTTAATGTAATGATGTAGCAGTATGTAATGAAAATATTTAATATATGATTTAGATAAAATAGTAATTCTACTTAGAGAATTATATCTCTTTAGTAGGTCATGGACCTGTATGAATACGAGACGCTGTGATTAGAAATCTTTTTTTTTCTTAATGTCACCATCATGTATCAGTATTCTAATCTTATTTTAATTACGAGTGTATGGTTTAATCAATTTTATAATATAAATTATTCTTAAAATTTATGATCAAGGGCAAACATTTTTAGGAGTGAGACAAAAAATTTTGGTGGGTCAACAAAATTCATATAAAACACAATAAAAAATTTTAAAGAACAGATAATTTACAATTTTTTTAAATATTAAAGCGATGAATTAAGCTGTAGTTTTGAATTTCTCTAACTTATTTTACAATTTTTAACTTTCTTAGCCAAATATAAAAACAAATAAGCCTATATTAATAATTTTACGAACATTTTTAGTGAGAGTTCCGATTTTTATGCTGATAAAATTTTTAAAATAATTTCTATCTAAATTATTACAATCATATTGCGCAAGAGAATATTTAACTTTCTTTGCAAATTTTTACTTATGCAAAAAATGTAACATACTCCTATATGAACTCTTTTAAAACATTGTATTTGAAGCCAGCTATGCTATTGCTTCAAAATCTCTGACTGACCTTCAAAATTCATGACTATTTTATAAATCTACGAATGACTCTTTAGTGGGGCACAGTTTGTCCAGCTCTGACCTCAAATTATTGATTTCTTAATCTTTAGTCCCCCCCCCCCTTTCTATCCTAGATCCCCTAATGTTTTCTCTAAATCATCCAAAAAAATCATCCAGGATTCATTTTTAGATTGTAATTATTAATATTCATCAGAAAATTAAATGCAGAGCATATATATATATATATAATATTTTAAACATATTTTAGTAATTTTCCTGGAAAATCAACAGGCATACCCAATTATACTTATATACAATACTTATTCCATATACATATTACAATGTTTCACATTTCGTCAAATTTTTTCTTCATGTAAAGAAAAAATGAGACGATATTTTTGAGCAAAAAAGGTTCAATTTGCTCTTGAAAAAAGTATGTCATTGCATATATTTTTGCTAAATATAATATAAAACAAGCTCTGTCATAGTTCGAATCAGTATAATTTTATTCTGAATTGATAAAAACAATACAACAGCGAATTTATTCTAATGGTAATCCTAATCATTCAGACATACATCATTTAAATACGAATAAGAACTCACAGCACTCATTAAATAAAATGATTAATGCTTTCCCGGAGGTAAAATGAAATATAAAGAAATGTATCTGAGTATATGTACAAATATTGTTGCTACAAGTACTAATTATTCAACCCTAAAACGACACAGGGGCTATTGCAGTGGTGTACAGACATGTATGTTTATGGAGGCGGTCAATCCCCATAGACCAGCAGATTTAAAATTTTTTACCATAACAGCTACCTTTCGGTGCCTTCATATACTTTTTTTTATAATATAACTCCCCATAAGGGAGGTCTACGTACTCCACATGCCTGTTGGCAACAGACCCTATAATTATAAACCTCGCGGTCAAGTGACGGCACCTGAGCTGAAAACCCAATTTCCAAATTTGTACACAACACCAACGGGATGATTTCGAACTCCAACAGATTTACTGTGTACCAGCCCTTCTGCAAGGTGGATCTTCACTGGTATAAGGAGTTGAACCCGTGACTCGAAAATGGTGGCCACGAGTTTACGACCATGGCCACCGAAAAGTTTGAAAATGGATGAAGAGGGGCAATAATTTTCTTTTTTTAATCTCTCGAAAATTATTGTCTTTAATATAATCTAAAATTCTTTCATTATCGTTTATTGGATCATTAAATTGTCTCTGAATGAAATTAACGATACGCACAATAAAATTCCTTTCCTGACCTTACCATATTTTTCCGCCCTATTCATCAAGAAATTATCCATCCTTTAGGAAGGATCCTATTAAGGGCATGATTTTGTTCTTTTCCAATTTTTTTAAAATAAATTACCTTTTGACTATTGGATATTACTAAAGAGTTTATTTAAAAATCATGAAATTCCGATGCCATTGTTTAGATCAAATCATTTTATAAGGAAAAATAAATTCTAATAACATAATGGGAAAAAGCTGAATAGAAACGTGGACAAATTATATATATATATTCCACTATATTATTTTTCTTATGCATAATTATTTCATTTTTCAGTACAGTAAATGTTAGAAAATCTCGCAATATCACTAAATAACCAAATCACGAAAAACGATGCAAAAATTCAATTTACGGAAAGTAATGCAAAAAATGAAAGACAAAAGCAATTACATCAATCATCTCATAAATTATGGACTAAGTTGACATTTAAGCTCTATTTATATGAAATCGCATGCGGGTCAAGGAAAACTCAATCACTGTAGAAAGATCATTTTCTAGCATCCTGTTATTCACTCCTTTTCCCACCACTCTGAGGATTTCAATCAATTTTCATCCGCGTCCATTTCAAAGGGATGCAACAAGTCCTGGGTTCATTCAACCAGGGAATCGACAGAAGACAAATGGAGCGGAAGAAACCTCCGTCCATCATTTATAAAATACGAAGTGTCGTCTCGAAAAAATTGTCTCACTGCATACGCTTACAGCAAAAACCGGAATTGGACGTATGCCTATCGTTACAGGAATGCAGATGGCTCGACCTACGTCAACTAAATATCTTGTATCCACGGACCGAAATTGAGTGGGAGCTGTTTAGCAAATTCGGATGGAATTGAAGTTGCCCTCTTCTGAAAAGGGATGGGATTTTCATCCCCAACGCAATGATTTCCAGACACGCTAGCTTAATTTACCATTAAACATGCGATTCGGTAAAAAGATTTATGTATCCAAGATTACACCTTTTGAGACAAGGCTCATCATTTTTAAAAACTACTTAAAAAATGTGTTGAATAGATTTATGATGGCTTCAGAAAATTAGTAAGCGTGAGAAATAGAAAAAAGTGTCAGCCTTCTGGGTGTAATTCTGACATTAATTCATAATTTCGGCGATCTTTTGATTCAAGCAAGCATTCCATGCGGTTGTAATAGGCAAAAATTCGTTTAATAGCCTGTTTTTTAGACGTGCTGAATCTATAGCAAAAATTATCTTTAACAGAAAAATACGAGGAAAATATCTTCTCTGGTATATTCCACAAATATATAAATTAGATATTAACTCATATTGTTGAAGAGAGCCTGTGAGATACTCAGATATATATGCATTTAGCAAAAAATGAATGACATAACAATTCTCGTTATTTAAAATTTCTTCTTTTAATTACAGTTTGGCATGAATTTAAAAATAAGATGATAAATACAAGTAAAATGTTTAGAAAAAATGTACTAAATTTTGTTACCGCATTATCACTAACTACATTACATCTATTACTATATACTATAACATATTTTCTTCAATCAAGGGTCAAAATTTTGAACTTTTAATTTACTTAGCGACTTTAACAATACTAGGCATGGATTTGAATCTGATGGAATTATTTTTAGTTGTTTTCATCAAAGATTTGCCTTATGGGATAATTCCTTATAAGATCTAAAAATTTTTCTAAGGTATTGCTACCATCTCAGGACTAGTTCACATGATCATGACTCAAAGTTATGAAATCTGTCACCAATAATCTTCGTGTAGCCTATAAGATCAGTTATTTTAATATAATTAACACAGGGGTTGGAGCAAATAAAGGCCGCCAAAGAGTTTTTTTTTTCCAACCCCAAAAGCAGCCAGAAAACTAAAAAATAGAGAAAATGTTCTCTATATTTGGGTCGACATGTATTTATGAGCAAAGTCTTCTTTGATGAAGCTCAATAAGAATAATAGATGCAAGTTGATGGACATTACATTGCAGGCTGTGATGAAAATTTCAACAATCGCACTCTTGATTTTAAAAAATATGTGAAAAAACGTAACATATGGTACATTAGTCCACTATTTTATTTAACTTACATTTACCGATCTTTTTACTTCTTGTATGAGATGCAAAGTTAATGAATGCAATCATTTTAAAAAGGTGCGGAGCTCACTATCCTTCGCTTCCACCAAACGGCCTCCAAACCATTGGCCACCCCTGGATGAACACATTATACTTGTAATATTCGCGTCAGACTGACCACTTGGCCGGAACATGTGCTCATACACTTCAGCGCCCAAGGTCATGAAAACTGAGATGGGCAAAGTAGGCCTTAGCCTTCATGGGCAGTTGCGCTACTGTGTTTAGTTTACTTGTAATATTGCTATACAGTTGCTGTTTTCTTGTTGTATCAACAAATGTATTAATTTGTCGGAGTTTGTCAGCGAATTGCTCTCGTCCATGATTCTAATGATCCTCAATACTGATACTACTCCGACTGATACTAAATCCCTTTGCACATTAGTATTACTTAAATTTCTGCCTCACTATTACAACAACGTTATGATTGGCTTAATCTACGAAACCTTTACCACAAGATATGCAATAAACGTGTAATTTTTCCAAACTTAAATTTCAAAACATGATACATTTTTAGATGACATTGTGAAAGTTAATTAATGTCGCACTAAAAAGTTACTCGAGGAACTATTGGCGACGGACCTCATAATTTTGAGCCATGGTCAATGACATTGTGAGAATCCTTCGTTCGAAATCATTTGCACGCTTTTAGCATCACATTCGGGGGGGAAAAAAGGAAATTGGATAAAAATAGAAAAGGTAATAACTGATGAAACTCGTAATTAATGATTATATGAAAACGTAATTAGAACCCATATAATGAAGTCATATTACTGAGTTAAATATGATTGGTGTTAATAATGATCAAAGAGACATTATTCAGTTTGAGGGAAAGGAATAAAAATAAAACCCTCGAAATTCACAACTTTTAAGTTAATATTGGTTCAAATTTAAAAAAAAAAGTTTGTTTTTTTTAAAAATAAAACGCGTTTTTATTGTTTTTGAATAATAATACTTTCCAAGCTACTGTGACGAAAAATAATGTGATACGATTAAAACGAAATTAATTTTGATGAGACTTGTGTTGAATGAATTGAAAATTGACAACATGAAAGAATTTAAATAGAAATCTCTGAAATATTTTTACTTAAATGCAATAAAAAGTGGGCAGAAAAAGCGTTATTTTTTTATTATTTCTTATGAAATAATGAAAATAAATTGTATAGTGTTTTTTCTTGATATTTCTGCGAAGAAATATACTTTACTTATGATATTAAATTGTGTAATGTTTTTCTGTTGTTCTTTATTAACAGTAAGAAGAATATTTTCAGAACTCCTAAAACCCTTAATTACTATACGCATTTAATTAATTGAAATAATTGCAGAAAAAAATACAAGAATAATAAGTTATGTAATTTGAATTACTGTTGGATGAATTCAAATTTCAAACGATGAAGGACGATAGTAATAAAATCGTTACCTTATCGAACATAATAAAATTGGAACTAGTTTTGAAATTACTAGTTTTTCAGAAATGATGTGATTAGAATGTTTCTCGTACCTTTAACTATTCGAGAAAATAAGTTCCTCAAATGAGTTTTCGGTGAGTCATACACGGCAATTACAGACTAGTGATGAAATGTAATCATGAGGTATAAAATTACGTGCTTCATATCCTAGATGTTATATATAAAACAAAAAAAACACAACGTATAACATTAAATTAGAATTTAAATTAGCTTCCACAAATGACAGTCGTATAATTAAATAAAAATAAACGAATTTGCTACTCGAAATAAAATCAATGAAATACGCCTTAATATCTCCTATAATTTCTACAATCTCCCAAGGTGTTTTAGTATTTGTGAGGTTTCCTCTATCTTCGTGTTTATGTATAGGGTGGTTATAATTAAAATTCGTTTTTGAAAAGGATGTAAAAAAAGAACCACAGGTCAGAATGACCTGATGTTTCATCTGAATAAATATGTAGCAAAGGGATTTTGTCGCACGTAAGAAAAAATTTACCAATAGATGTCGCTGTACTGATCTGAAAATGCCAAGTTAAAGATGTGACCGTAAGAAAAATCCTACAAAAGTAAGCACTAAAGAAACCCTCAAGAAAATAATGCGGTAAATAGGCTGCTATGACTTGCTCAAGAAATGTTCAATATGCCGTCCAGCGTTTTCCTTATGAGTTTGCAAGCACCAAACAGTATATGTCACAATAGATTGCAATGCATTGGGGTGATGATGCGAATGTGTTACTTAATACGGTTTTCAACTTTGCTAAGTTCGCAATAGGACCATTGTACACAACATATTTAGATGACCTCTTTGCATCCAAAAGTCCAAAGGATTCAGATCAGGTGGTAGTGGAGGCAAATGGAAGTTAACTCTGTCATTTACAAAATGGAGATTCAGGAGTTATCTCACTGATATATGCGGAAAAAGCACCATCTTGCATAAAAATTCTGCTATCCACACATCTACGATGTTTGAGAGCTGGAACGAGCGCGTAGCGTTAAAGAGATTCATAACGTTTCCTAGGTGTCTCAGGACTCGGATGACCTATCTCTTCAAAAAAAAAAAGGGGGGGGGTCAAAGATAAATGAAGGTATATGCCCGCACATACATTGATCTTTGGGTAATGAAGTGGTAATGCTTGCATTTGGAACGGATTCCCTCTTGACCAAACTCTTCTATTTTGTGTATTCATAGAATCTTGGAGATGAAAATGGGCTTCACTTGCCTACAAAATGCTCCATAGCCTGCATTTTCTACTTCCATCCGAGCTAGAAAGTACAGGGTGAAACGTTCTCGTTTTGGTAGGTAAGCGGGTAATTTAGTACATATAGCATTGGAAAATGTTTCGTAAAATTTCATGAATTATGTTGACAGTCATATAAAGTTTGGTCGATTCGCCGAGCACTGTACGCTCCCAAATAACTGATTGATGCTTCCGGCAATGCAGTAACCTTGTTCCACTGACGTCGAAATAACTATTTTCCTCTCTTTGCCACATCTCGCATCAAACGAGCTGATTAGGACTTAGAACTCATCTTCAGATCGTTTGCAGACATCGGGCCAGAAGCGCTTCAAATACTTTTTAATGAACGAAGTTTTTCTTTAATACAGATTCTACACATTCACCGTTCTTACAAAAAAGTTTTAAAGGCAATGCCGATCTATCAATGACAACCTTTTATCTGGCAGAGAATAACTGGAACTTCCAATTTTCCACAATGTATCTTGGTTGCAATGAGTGGTGCGCATGTCTTGTCTTTTAACCAATTAAAAGCCTCATTAAGTCTGCAAAAAAAAAAAAAAAAAATCCCTTCTTTTTTTTTTTAATAAAATCATTTGATCAAGTGTAAAAATATTTTTAGTGAAAATAAAATGAATTTATGATCAACAATTAAAGAATGAAAAAGATAATTAAAATTTTATTTTAATTGAAAAATACAATGTTTTTTAAATAAATTAGAATTTAATGTTACGTTTTCGCAACGAGAGTCCTCTAAATGGGTTGATTTGTTTTTCACGATGAATATAGCGCTATCTGTTGATCAATTTTTTTTTTTTAGCTTTTTCTTCTGTTGCCAGACAAAATCACATTGCTACTTGTTTTTAAAGGTGAAATATCAGGTCATTCTGCCTGATGTCTTCCTATCTCCTTTACAGCCTTTTCAAAAAAGAACATTGATCATTTTCACCCTATACGTGTGCGTGAGTGTAATAAATTATTCGATGCTGAATCTGACCAGATTCAAAAACATTTTTATCACAATTTATTTGGAGTCTCTCTGAAGTATCATGCAGTGCTGTATATATACAATACTAGCTGTTACCCGCCCGCTTCGCTGGGTATTTCATGACGTTTTATAAATTTTTGCTGGTTATATATATGAATAAATTATTGATATTTAAGTCCTGGCATGAGAATTCGATTGTATTGAAATATATACGCCCCTTACGCCCCCTCAACGCCACTTGGGGATCTATTTTCACGAAACGTATTTTGTGGCGTATCTCTATTCTATGAGAGGAATCTGCTTACCAAATTTCAAGACTGTGCAACTAATAGTTTAAAAATCGGAATAATTATTTATATCTCCCCTTAACACCCCGCAACACCCCTTGTGGGTCATTTCCCCCAAAAAGCATTTTGTAGTGGATATTTACTCCATGAAAAAAACATTTCTACCAATTTTCAAGCAGGTTGGTCAAGTAGTTTAAAAACGAAAATATTTATCTATTACGCCCCTTAACTCCCCCCCGCAACGCCACTTGGGGGTTATTTTCCCCCAAACCATCTTGTATCTGATCTCTACTCTATGAAAGGAATCTATTTATCAAATTTAAAGACTGAGCGTCTAATAGTTTAAAAATGTAAATAATTATCTATAACGCCCCTAAGTCACTTGGGGGTTGATTTTCACCAAACTCATTTTGTAGCGGCTCTCTACTCTATGAAAGGAATCTGCTTACCCAATTTCAAGATTGTACGTTGAATAGTTTAAAAATGGAAAGAATTACTTATAACGCCCCTCAACCCCTCGTAACGCCCCTTGCGATTCGAATTTCGCAAAAAAATCTGTTCTTAGCTGATCTCTACTCCATAAAAGGAACATGTTTACCAAATTTCAAATCTGTAGGTTGAATAGTTCCGGAGATATCGTGATTAGTCAGTCAGTCAGTGAGTGAGAGTCGCTTTTCTCCTTTATATACAAGACTTGTATATAAGATACACTTTTCACACAATTTAAGTATGCACGCGCGTAGCTATCAAATATTAATGATGAATTTATATCATTAATAAAATCAGATAATTATGTAGAAGAATCTATAAGATTAGCCGATTAAGTTCTTCAAAACCTGTGACAATTCAAAATTGATTAGAATAATTTAAGTTATTTGTCTCAGGTTTCAAAACAAAGTATCAGCGCGGCCTTTATTCGTAAAATATGAACAATTAGAAATTTGGAACTTTACTAATATTCAACAATTCATTGGCGAAAAAGCTTGCAAATAATACTGCAACTTTTAAAGTATGAAGGCTCTTTTAGAGAGATATCAAGTATAAAATCCAAGCGTTTGCAACTTTCAAGTTTGAATGTACTCAATTCAACAGACCCCTAAATCAGATAGCAAATCCTAGAGTAGCCACGAGAAGATGCTTCTTCCTCCTGATGTTCAACTCAAGTAATGGCAGCTGGCACACGCGAAACTTAACTCCAGCTCTTCTTCAGTAATCTCTATGTCCCCTTATCCCTGGCAAGGGTATAAGAGGATCTACTTATCTGGATATTTATGCGAGTAAGGCTCTTGAAAGAAAGTGCTAGTTTTTAGAGAGGCATTGAATTTCTCTCGAGTGGGATTTCGTGGAAGATATTTCAGTCAATTTTTAATGGCTGCTTCGTACAAGTTTCATGAAGTTTCTATACAAAATTTCATAAAGCCTATAATTAATTAAATATCAAGAGAAGAAATGTATTTAAATTATAAAAAAACGGCATCTTTTACTTTTCATTCTAAAATAAAACTCTTTTTTGTTGTATAAGCTCTTTTTTGTTTCCAAGCATCATGAATTTCCTCTACTAAAACATAATATTTATACATTTAGATGATGCGTGTATACACACACACACACACACATATATATATATATATATTATATATATATATATATATATATATATATATATATATATATATTCCTAGAAGAAATTTTTTTTTAAGTATAGAACCTTCCTCAGCAGTGATTCTAAATTCAGGGGCAAAAATTATCATAATAAATTAATCATGTTCATAACCTTCTAATTATATCAATGAGATACTATTATATCTTAAATAATATTATTTGCTCATATTTTTGAAATTTAAACTTATTAGCTTAATCCGATAAATTTAAAAGAGATTTTAGGCATGTTTTTAAAGAGGTAGTGAAATTTACAATCGCAAATTATTCAGTAAAAATTTAATAAAAAACGCATTTTTTAACAAAAAAAAGACGTTAAAAACAATACGTAACCACTTTGAATCATTTAGGATTAATTTGAAGCATCAAAAGCAAAATTTTATTTCTTTTCAACACGCTTTTCTAAGCCTCACTTGTATGTAACGGAATCATTGAACTCGATATTTTTACCCATTTTAAAAGGTCAGATTAATTCGAAATTTTTTGCACACTTGTCAAGAGCCGATAACATTACAATAATTTCATAATTTTAATAATTTCATTTTTGTTCCATTGTCCTGATCAGGATGTTCAGAAATAACGATTTCCATATTTGGCGACTAATTCCGTATTTGGCAACTAAAAGATTAAAATACAACATTGATTCGAAAACGTTCAGGGTTAATACAGATACAACAAACAAAAAAAAAGTGTTCTTTATGTGAAAAAGGGGAAGGGTGCGCCAGCGATTTCTTACCATAATATAAACAATTGCCCAGTTTTTCTAAAAATGGAAATAAAAAAAAAGATTTGAGCATGTGAAAAAAACTAATTTATGTACTAATTGCTAAACTCAGACACAAAGTATGTTTTTCTAAATTCTCTTGTCGGATCTGTGGAATGAACATCATTAATTGCTTCATTTTACCAAAACAGCGGAGAATTGATTCAGAGGTCTCACCGGATTAAATAATTTCTTAATACTCTTCGATTCAAACGTGTAATGCTGATGCAAGGTTCAGAGAGAATTTTGAACTCTTTTTAGTGAAAAATATCTTTGACTTTACACCTTTTTCCACATGAAATATTTTAAACTTAGCTCTTCCAGATTTCCTTCATTTGGCTGATCCTACATTTTGCAAAGCAGGCCGTATCGACGCATTGATAGGATGCCAATGATTACTCCAGATTCTAAAAAAATGACGCATTTAAGATTAATTTATTAAAGAATAAATGATAGTTTAAAGAGCTAAAAAAACATGCTTTTATTTTAGATCGAACTGAAAAATGAATTATAGTTTAAAAAAACTAAAAAACACGCTTTTATAGTTAATCGAGCTAAAATGTAAAAGATAATTCTTAATATAAGAATAATATGATTAACTAGAAAATGAATATCATTGTGGTAAAAGAGGGGGGGGGGGGTCTTTGTACTACATTTTTACACTAACTCAGTATTTCGGATTAGAACTAGTAAGAAATTATAACAATTGATATCGAACACTCCATGCTTTTACCACAATGACATTAATTTTCCCGTTAATCATATTATTCTTATATTAAGAATTATTTTTCACATTTTAGTTCGATTAACTATAAGAGTATGTTTTTTAGTTTTCTTAAACTATAATTTATTTATTTGAACGTAAAAATAGAACCAGTGGGTGATCGACGAAATTTGTAATCCAACTTTCATCCAATGAAATTAATATAAATTTCACCTTGATAAAGAAAAAATGCACAAGCAATTTAAATATAACATAAATTGAGCGCTTAAGGTATCCGACTACGTTTGGAACGGTGATTTTGCAAAAGCGTAACTATAGATGAACGATATTTTTCCCATTTAGGATCATTTAAATTTGAACATACCTTTAAAATTATTAAAAGAATTTTAAAGATATATCTTTTTAAGAAAATTATTACAATAAAAAGTTATTTAAACGCAATTTTTTGACGAAAAACGAAGACTATTTTTAAAACATTCTTCTTTTACGGAAAATGATTCTTTAATAATAATATTTTGCTTATATATATTTAAGATTTCAACACAGTGCCTAAACTAGGGTTATTGAAACATTCACAATATTTTTATACAAAGAGATTGAAATAATAATCGCTGTTCCTTGTTAAAATTTCTCTACTCTGATGTATTTAAAAAATATGATATCAGCTTCTAAATTATATATTTCAAAAATCCAAATTCAGGCTTTGTACAGAAGTCTCAAATACATATAAGTAAAATATTATTGTTATAGAAGCATTTTTCGTAAAAGGAGAATGTTTTGAATATGTCTTTCTTCTTTTTCACCAAAAAGCTGCATTTCAATAATTTTTCCTTGTAATAATATTCTTAATCCAATTTTATACGTATATTCTAATTCAAGCTCACTAAATATCAAAACAATGTATATATTTATTTATAAACTAGCCGTTACCCTCCCGCTTCGCTGGGTATTTCATGATGTTTTATAAATATATCTGTTTATATTCTGACAGACAGACAAAAATTTTAAAAATTGGTTTTTTGTTATGAGTACCGTATATACTTTTAGTGCATTAAGTAAAAAGCTGCTAATTTGAAATTACAAACAGACACTTCAATTTTATTTATTTGTATAGATATAGATTGGGATTATAATAACTATTGTTTAAATGTGACTAAAAATGTAAATAAAATAAAAAAAGAAAAGATTAAAACTAACCGTAAAACTTATCAATTTTTTGTTTCTTGCATTGCTTTTTACTTATGAAGCCTTGATTTATTATTTTTAAAAGTACATCCGAAACAGCCGATGCTCTACTTAACTGAAAAGTGAGATAACTATCATAAAAAAAATTATGGCACGTGTCAGCGTATTATCATGTGCGCGTAACACTGTTATGTCTCATGAAGAGCATCGGTCGCCAGTAACCAAAACAACGACTTCATTAGCTCAGCTTGGCGTTCAATTTGGCGTTCATCTTGGCATTCAGTTTCACGTTCACCCGTATAGTTTACGTTCCCGTAAGAATACGGGAATAAAATATAGCCTATGTTACTCCCCGTTAATGTAGCTTTCCATTAGTGAAAGAATTTTTAAAATCGCACCAGCCGTTTCCGAGATTAGCCGGAACAAACAGACAGACAGACAGACAGATAGACAGACAGACAGATAGACAGACAGACAGACAAAAAATTTTAAAATTGGTTTTTTGTTATGAGTACCGTATATACTTTTAGTGCATTAAGTAAAAAGCTGCTAATTTGAAATTACAAACAGACACTTCAATTTTATTTATTTGTATAGATTTTTTTTTTCAAAATCATGATTCAGAACGTAGTCAGATACCTTAAGTAATTTTATTAAAATATTAAAAACAAGTAAAAAATATACACATTTGAGAATATCATCAAATGTTCTGTACTTTCAGCACTTCCTTCCCAGTGCTATCCGAATAAAATGAAAACGTTAGAAATCTGAGAATAAGTTACCATCCCTCCCTAAACTTTAATGCATTGTCAGAGACCTCACAAATGTATCCGGTTAAATCAACCAGCAATTTCAACGCCAAAATAGGTATATCCCATCATTGAGGTCCCGACAGACACTTCCTAAGGCCCCTCGTTTTTTTAAACTGGGTGGACAGCACGATAAATGAAGAGGCAACGCTGATCAATCATATCTGGCCATGTTGAAGAACCAGCCTACAGAGGAATGTAATGTCATGTATTGTACAGATGGCATGTAGAATGAGAAGGAAAGAATATTTCGGAATTTCGCAAGATCAATGGTGAAGTTTAGTTGAACAGTAGCAGATGATGGTTTTAGATGGAGATGGGACCTGTTCGACAGAGTGAATTGATGGTCGGAGGTGACGAAGTTAGGGCTAAATAGATTATTTTTCATCAGTGACGGTGTCGGATGAGAGAAAGCTCTTAGGAACGAAATAAAAAGATTAATAATTTTCTAGTTACATGACGGGGCATCTGTTGTAGTTTTTTTTTTTTTTTTTCATCGAACAAATATGACAAGCTGGAAAACTTACAAAATCGATATTAATGATGGATTATTACTCCAATATTGAGGTAAAATAAATGGATACGAAAAAAAATGATGCGTTGAAATTCTGTAAGGATACATTTTAAGTCCATTCGGGGAAAGGTTGTCGTATATTATTATCATTTTTAATTGTTTGACAATTTTTATCAGATATTTCGAATTAAAGGCATAAAAATTGTTTTATTTACGTAATTCTATACCAGTGCCGGTTTATCCATTGGGCGCTTGGAGAAGATGCCAAGGATTCCGGGGCCCAGAACGGCCCTGACAAGCCGGACTTAACCAGATTTTCTGGTTATAAATTTCAATCCACCAGTGTCAAGTAAACCTGAATGAGCTTAAACCGGCAATGTTATGTGTTCAAAGAATTGAAAAGTGAGCAGTTTTACAGAATTTATTTCTACTTTATTTATTTATCTATTTTACTAATAAGTTATATTTCTTATTTACCTGCATTACTTTCTAGAAAAAAATCACTCTCAATTTTGTAAAATTTAAATACTGGGAGACCTGTTAAATTCAACCATCAAATACAACAAAATAAAATTTTTGAGGTAGTTATCGCATATAATTAATAAATATAAAAGAACAGTTTCTAGAAAGTAAAAAATACGCTTTCATTTTTAAAACAGAAAAATATTACTCCAGATGAACCTCCTTATTATAAAATTTTAGTGATATTATTATTTCCGCAGAACTTCTTTTCAAAAATGAAATAATCAAAAAGCTTAAACGTATGAGATTTATTACATGAAGTAATTAACTGTATTTGCACATACATTTCTAATTCTACAAAAATGACTATGTTACAATTTTATAAATCGTTTTTCTAATAAAAACAGACAGAATCGCCGAAGAAAAGCATATATACAATGCGAAATAATAATTTAAATGATTTAATGTAATAGTTATGGTTCACACACATAATAAAATTTTATAAATTTTATTTTATATAAATAAGAGAAAAATACTTTTTTTTTACAGATAATAGGATTAGTAGATGTTTAACTTCTGTTATTTAATATGAACAAAATATTTTCAAAGTTAATCAAATATGAACTAAAATATTTTCCAGTAAGAATTTTAAAAAATATTAGTGAAATTTTCTATTTCAGACTATTTACTAATTTATTTCTACAAATAAATCTATAAAATATATAATAAAGAACATGCAAATGAATAAAATATAAAATAAAAATGAAAAAAATCATTATTTTTGCGTTATGCATTTCGGACACTTAAGAGAAGATTTTTATTTACAATTTGATTTTATTTACAATTAATTTAATATAGCATAATACAAGAATTTTTTTTAATGATTTTACTATCTCAATCACTTTTGTGGATCAAAAGGAATTATTTAATACTTAAAATTAACTCATAAGGGAATCCAAAAATAATTTTAAACAGTACAAAATGAAATGTCATAAATTTATATTCAGTAAGGTAAAAGTATTTGATGCTAGAGAAAAATGTTTATCTTGAAACTTTCATCCACAGAAAGAAATTTCGACCTTTCTGCCAATTTACCACGGATAAAGGTGTACGTATTTAAAAAAAAAAGTTCATCCTTTAAAAAGATAATCTTGAGCTTCAAACTAGATGGGGCAAAATTTCACAAGGTCTTTATCAGGGTATTATAGTATTTGATTCATATATCTAACCCGCCGTTTGCACAACGTGCCTCTCTGATTTATTTCTTAAGCAGAAACTTCGACCGTTTTCGTAATAATACATAAGCCACCCGCCAAACATTTTGGTCAGTTCACATATATATATAAATTTATACATAATGCGTACATATATATTCTGAAAAGCCGCTCCCTCTGACTTACTCGTTTTTCGTTATCACTCCCAGCATATTTTATAGGTTGACCCCTAGCAGTAAATATTAGGACGGAATACGTCGGGACGTCGTTAGTTAACGCATAAGATTCAAAACACGGTATCGTGCTGCGCTTGACGAGCAGTACGCGTCAATAATTGTGCTTTCGGGCGTTGGTTATTTTTTCAGTGTAACAATATTCGACATTTTTTCTATAGTTTATAATCTTTGAACAACTTATCTTCGCCATCAAAACATCAAAATTTTTTCTGAGGAAAGCTAGAGTCATAAATGAATAGAAATCTTATTTACGGTATGTGAAATTTTTTATAGAATTCCTGTAGATGAAGAAAGAAAAAATAAGTGATATAAAAAAAATTTTTTTTAGTCAATTCCTACTCAGGTCAACAAAGAAAAGTTTTATTTTAGTTACTTTTTATCAAATAACTACGATTAATGTAAATATGTATATACATATTATAGAACCACAATATTCAGGGACAAAATAGAAAACGATTTTCCTTGCAATTTTTATATTTTCCTTTATATATATGGTGGTGTATATTTTGTTTGTCGCTATTTATTCATTAATTAAATTTAATTATTCTAATAGAAAAGAAAAAAGAAATCACATTCTCAGAAATTAGGCCATCCCAGATGAGATTCGAATCCGCGACCTTCCATTGCACTACACAGACACAATAAACGATTTTCCTTTCTATATATGCTGTTAGACTACTATTTTTTTGTTACTATTAATTCATTCTTTAATTTAATTCATGAATTAATATTTGAAAAACTGTATTAATACCAAGTATCATCCACTACAAGTTTAAAAAAATGTATTTGAACACTTGAATGGATGAAAAGAAAGTTTTTTTTTATTAACGATTAAAAATTTGAACTATATATATAGGGAGAGAGTGAAATAATAGTAGGAATTGTGAATAAAGGAATGATAAAATTTTATTTTTTATAAAGAAGACATGGTGCGATTTATATAAAACAATCTTTAATTTTACGGTTTTCACAAATTTTTTGATGGCCTCTGTATATGTAATATATAAAACAGTTGTGTGCTCAAAATACCACAAAAAACAAACCATTAAATTTTTTTAAAGAAAAAATTTAAAAATTCATGAATTTTAAAATGTTACTCGTCCTATAATGATTGACGAACACATATGCAATTCGATATACAAGTGCATCGAATTATGTATAACAAAAGTTGTTATGGGTTTTCTGCTAACATCACTTATATTCGTAAAATACTTTTTTTTTTATGAATGCTTATTGAAAATTCTTCAAAAAATGTATGAATTTGAAGTTCATTTGTTTTTTAAAAAACAATTAATTGCTTTGATTCACATATACATATCAACTTTTGTTACATTTACTAATAGAAAAAAAATCAAAGCATTTGGCACAATAGAAAAAAAAGCTTTATCATTTGAAATGAAGATAAATTAGGGATTTTTTTCTTTTTGAAATAAATCAAATTAAAGTTTATATATTTGCCATTGGGAATGTAAATAAAAAAGAACATAAAAGTTATAACTCTGAGTTTTTTTTTTAACTTAGAGCTCTCAAATCTTTTGGAATTATAGAAAAATATATAAAAAATAATTTAGGTCAAATTTTTTTTTTTTAACCGATTTTTGTCAATTGAATGGTATTGTGTTCCCTTAGATTTAAAAAAAAAGTAATTAAATGTATTTTATGTTACATAGCAAATTTTTTGATATAAGTATCTAATTACTAAAAATTATTAAATAATACTCCATTAAATAATATGTAGTTGTTAATATAACCTATTAATAAATAATAATTTTGATAAGAAGATAACATATAGTATTAGTATGTAATACTACAACATCTATTTAATATATCAATCTGCTAACCTATTTAATAATAATATTTCAATCAAATGAAGATTCTCTTAGTAAAAATATACAGTAAAACAATTAAAATTTTATAAGTACAAAAAATGAAAATAACTTCCTCATTTTTTTAATAAGATTTTGAAAAACAAAACTCAAGCAGCAATTCTTCACATCTGCTACAATGGCATATTCCTTAAAAAAAACTCTGTAGATATTAACGTGTATAATTTAAAAGTATTGAGAGATATATATCAGTGAGATTAAAATGTTAAGAACTTTTGATTTCAGATTTACGAATCGGAAGTTGCATGTTTTGATACTGCAATACAATACACCAAAAGATTTGGGGGGGGGATTTAAACAGAAAATTCTAATGAATATAATTTCTCTCATTGCTTCATCAACTTTAAAATACGAAGAATAAAAAAAGGAGCATTCACAATAAAACGCACTGTATTGAGAAAACAATAGAGAATTATTGCCTCTTATACAGAATGAACGAATCTACAAGAGTAGCTTATTGTTTCCCTTACAATATTTCTTTTCACTCTCATCCAGCCACCGTACAATGAACAAATATTGACAAATGACGTGTTGTCTAAAGCTTCATGCAACACACGGATCTAAGGTTATCATTAATTTTAGTCATCCGCCATCTAAGTGAACCGTTTAGTGATGTAATTACTAGTTAGATGAGGGACGACCGGTATTTACTACTTAAAGCCAGATTGTAAACCTATCAATACCGTTTGACCATTACCGGGCTTCGTTTGAAGCGATGATTCATGTGCTACAAGCACGATACAAGAGAGGAAGTAGGAGTTGGTGTTTCCGTATTGACTGCCATTCTAACGTAGTATGTTAATTGCTTATGACTCCTCTAACTATTGAACGCGATGCGGTGGTCGCAAATGATATATTTTTTTTCTGGGGAGGGAAGAAAGTAATATATATTATCAATGATCTTTCTCTCTAGTAATCTCTAGAATACAAGAGTTTTGTAATTTGTTTTTTTTTTAGGCATTAAAATATATATATTTTTAGTATAAGATAAAAATAAAAGTGGATTGATTTTTGTTTAAGATATTGAGTGTTCTTTTGGGTATTTTGAATTGTTAATCGAATGGAATTTTATAATAATTTACACATTATTTAACTAGAAACAGAATAAAATAGAGGAGGGGGGAACACAGTTTCTTCAATGGAATTTCAAATCAAACTAATATTTTATACAATGGAAAATTTTGAGAAATTTTTAAAAAACAGTTTACCCGAAACACTCTTATTTTCATTTTAGGTAAAAGCGTACGCATTACATTTTATTAAAGGAAGAAAATACATAATTTTTACATGATTCTGTTTATTAAAATATTTTTTTAATAATAGCTATCGTATTATTTAGAGTCGTTTTAATAATAGTTATCGTATTATTTTAATTAAAAGTGCGGTTTGTAACACACGCACTTTTAACACAAAAAAATAAGATCGAAATTTACGAGTGCGTGTGCCAAAATTTCTTTAAAAAATACATGCAATAATGTGTATGTAATACACATTACATATATGTTTTTAAAAAAGGATGAGAATAAAAATATTAGATTTCTACATATCTAAATACTGTTTATTTAAAGGAAATGGTATACCTTAGAAACTTTCAACAATGAAACCTATAAACTTTGTCTCCTCCCTTCCCCTCTTTTATTGTGCTTCAAGGTTGTAATTTTAGAAGCATACCATTCTTCAAAAGCCTGGTATAGCACTTTGAATAAATGACTTCAAAAGATAAAAGTATCGTCCATGCTCAATTCAAGTATTTTCATAAAAAAAAGAGCGAGCGTAAAACGGCGAATATACGGTACTTTCAATAAATCTTTTATTCAATGCTTTAAAAGAAAGCATATCAAATCATGTCATTAATACAAGAAAGGGATGATTTCCTTGAGTGTACTACTTGTAAATTTATAAATATTTATATAAAGATTATTTGTTAAGTTTTATCAATTAATTTACATATACATAGTAGTAAACAGATTAAATATTCCAATAAAAGATGAAAAAATATTAGAAAATTTTCTTTCAAACTAAGAATTTATTGCTTAAATTATAACTTAACCATTGCCAAAAATTTTTTTTCAAATGTTGCAAAGTTAGAAACTATGTGAAAAAAATTCTGATCTTTGCTCAGATCTTTGTCTTGATAGAGAATTACGAAATTTATAGGTTCAAATAATTTTAATAATTACTATTTGAAACGGAACACTTTAAGTGTATATATATATATATATAATGAAGCAGGAAATTTAAGGATGAGCATACATATTCCACCCAAATGCATCTTTGTCTTGATTTTTAGGTGTTGGTATAGTACACCATACATTAAAATCATACGATAATCATTAAAAAAATCGTAGTCATGGTGCAAAATATTTAAGAATCAATGTACTGTAAAGCAAAACAATACGATTATTTTACAGTAAAATGGTTACACATCACCTAAAAATTAAAATGATTTACGTACGACTCAAGTCGTAGTTTTCTGTTAATCCTCTCGCGTTGAAACAAATGGATATTACCTAATCCTGAAAACTGTAGACACTCATGGGAACTAAAAATTGGCGCTTTTCTTGCTTTTCGAAATACAGCAACCTTGTCCATCTTGCGTCAGTAGGGTGCGGGGGTATAGAAAACAGAGGGTGCCTCCTAACAGGGGGTAAATTTGGATCATCATCAGAAGCCGAAGGGGGGCGATTAGGGCACACAGGCCCCCCGCCTCGTCACAATATTAATGGTCTCAGACTGCCCCCTCTCGAGAGTCTATATAATGCCCATCCCTCTCCAAAGCCGATGTTTATCTGTGATTATAAATATTGCCTTTTCACTTTTATTTAGACATGTCGACAGATAAAGCGAAAGATATTGTACAGTTCTTTGTAGGTGGCCAGGTTTTTAATTCGTTGTAATGGTCCTTGACGAATGTTCCCTGGTCGGTTACAAGAGAATTAAAAGCCCATCTATGTGAAAAAGATCGCTACTGTGGCTAGTTCTTATGTATAAGTCTAAGCAATAAAATCTAGGTATATTCTTTTGAACAAAAAAAATGAAAGAAAACTGGATGAATGAGTAAGATTCCAGTGAGTATAAAAAGAATTCATTTCGTGTTCTTTATCGAAGAGGTTAATTTCTTCCTTCAAAATGTTCTCTATTTCTTTTGGAAATAATTTTTAGTTCAAAACATGAATCACGGATAATCAAATGCTAATGAAAAGAACCCCTAGGTGCTTTAGATTCAGATGAGAAATGCATTAGATCAGTGTTCCGCATAATTTTACCGTGGCCCGCTGAAAAGGGGGGGGGGAGTTGATTGTTTATATTTTAGATTGATTTAGATTAATAATTTCAATGTAATTGAACAAAATGTCTTCAGAATAAAGTACAGTTAATCTAAAAAGGAATAAAAAGGGATTTCCAAAAGAAGTCGCACAAACTCGAGAAAAATTCACCTTAGCAAATAAAATAGAAATAATTTAATGTTTCTTGTGCGACCCGGTATTATTTGATCCACGGACCGGTACCGGTCCGTGGGGACCACTGCATTAGAGAGTACATTACACATTAGATTCCATTACATAATTGAACAGTTAGGTTCAATTTTAGAGAGTACTTAAATGTGTTATTAAATATCCAGATATTTTTTTTAATGAAAAAGCTTACACATAGTTTCTGCTTAAAAATTGTAACGTTTCTTGTGAAAAATTTTATTATTACTGCACTTTAAAATATTCTGCTAAATTTAATTTTCATTTGTTAGAATGTCAGAGCTCTTAATTTTTCCTTTAAAGTATCCGACTACGTTCGGAACCGTAATTTTGCAAAAACGTACAAATGAATATTTTTTTTTTTAATATTTAGCGTTACATGGATTAGAATACACATATCAAATTGTTTTAGGAATATTATTACAAATAAAAATTGTTTAAATGCCATATTTTGGCAAAAAAATGAACTCAGAATGTTACATGAACTTACATATTTTCACAAAACATTCTCCTGTTATGTAAAATGCTTCTATAATAATAATATTCTGCCTATATATAGCTATAACTTCTCCAGAGAACCCGAACTAGGATTATTGAAAAATTCACATTATTTTCAGTTGCTATCAATTGAAATGATTGTTGGTTGATCTTCATCGAGATGATCTCAGTTAAATAGAATCGTTGTAAGTGGTATCTAAGAAGAGAGCAAAAAATGTGTAACAATTAATGAATATATTTCTGTCATAGATAAACAACATTCAGTCATTACGAGAAAGGAAATTTAAAGCTTCAAGATAGCGGAATTAAAAAAAAAAAGCTAGATAGAAAAAATAATTTAAAAATAGTACTATAAATTGCTGAATAAAAAATTTCGCTAAATATGTTTATGTATTTTTGATGCTTCAATCTTTAATAAAAACCTACAAATATATTGTACAATAAATTCTCTTAAATAATTATTCTTACTATTTTTTTCCAATTTGATGAAAAAATAATAAAATAAATAACAAATGTTATTTTATAACACAAACAAATAAAAAGTAATATATTCTTTCCAAATACTTCATAGAATAGTTTTTCGATTTAAAAAGGTGCTTTGGAGACGCCTCTCTGTCCAGACGTGTTGGTGACAATTTATTTTAAAGTAGAGAGCACAGAGCAAAGTACTGTCTGTCTAACACAGTATGACCTGACAATTCTATTTGAGAAGTTGCAGGATCAAAAAGTATTTGCAAGTGTCTCGATCGGATTGTCTGCCTGGAAGTAATCCAGCAGACAGTTTCCCGAATGTATTTTCTGATTCAAATTAATGCAGTGCGATTTTCTCAACGAATTATTAAAAACATAATTTTATTCCAGACGTTGAAGTA
This sequence comes from Trichonephila clavata, assembly GCA_019973975.1. Lineage (NCBI taxonomy): Eukaryota > Metazoa > Arthropoda > Arachnida > Araneae > Nephilidae > Trichonephila > Trichonephila clavata. The sequence goes on from BMAO01002908.1 coordinate 23,574, forward strand.
AAATTAATATTCTAATTTTTCTACAAATATCCGTAATATTAAAGAGAACGCAATAAAAATACTTACAAACTGAGCTTTTAAAAACCCCTCAAATAAAAAAATCCTCAACAAACGTATTAAAATTAACTTAAAAAAAATTATTAACATTTTTCAATAAATGCCTCAAGCGTAATTTCTGCCTCCTTCGAATTAAATTTAACACATTTTATAAAAATTATGCCGAATAAGCGATGAATTCACAGTAAAATAAAAAATATACAATATCAATGATATAAATTTTCTATCAAGGATTCATTCTGTAAATAAAGCTACGTGGAATCCAATAACAAACTACAAAAACAGATTATCGGAATCAATGACGAATACTGCAGAAATAAATATTATATTCAGTACAATGCCTCATAGGTAGAAATATAAATTATCACAGCTAATGAAGAATTACAAATTTTATAGAAATTCAATTACACAAAACTAATTATGTGTGACATCAAAATTAAATAACACATAGTGGATTTTTACATAGATAAAATCATACTATAATTTCGCGAATAAGACTTGGATTCAAAAACTGTAATGAGTATGAATTAATGATTAACGATAACTTTACTTGATGAAGAGATATTTCATTGATTTTAAATTCAAGAATTTTAGCTAAAGAAAGAAAGGAAAAAAAGACCATGAATAGGACGTCTATTTAAAGAAAATTTGCACGGCTTTGGGCAATTCTACTCCCGTTAATTATGCGAAAGGCGCGTATTTACTGTCAAAACTTCCTGGTTTCTTATTACATTGGGACAGAAATGACAGTTTGAAAAACGGAATAAGATATTTCGTCTGACATAGACGAGAGACGTTTTTTTTTATTTTGAGCTATTATAAATTAAAAATTTAATTGAGATGCAGACATTATACCTTAAACAAACAGATAAGCGTCTATTCCCTCTCCACACATACAATCTTAAAAAAAAATTTTTTTTGGTATTTTAAAATTATTTTATACTTATAAACAGTGTACTATATATATAACAGAATAAAAATCTCTCTCATTTAAATAACGTTAAAATCATGCATCAAAATTTTTTTATTTTCTTCAGTTTAAAACAAATAATGGTGACCACTTCATTCTTTCGCCAATAATATTCACAATTCTTAATGAGCAGAAAAATTTAAGTTGAATTCAAAACAAGGTTTTTTTTTTACCCAAAACATCTTTTCGTGAATTATATTACATTTAATATGAAGTAATGCAAACTTTTTTAACAATTAAGCGTACGTGCTTTAAACTGGAAATGAAATGAAATTATAATTTTAAGCAAATTTGTGTTTCCAAATAAATTTTATTTAAGTACAAAACTACTAAATACAATATTTGAATACTTAGCTTCTTAATATGCAAATAATTCTGATATTAAAAGAAACAGATCGTTAGGGTCAGTTAACATGAAAGACAATATTTAAATCAATACAAAACTAATTTTAAATAATTAAGCACGGAATATAAGGAAATTTGTATTCATGTATTTTTAACAGTTTTTTAATAAATAAGTGCAACAAACTGAGAATTCATCTTTGAGTACAAAGAAAGGTGAATGAAACTACTTTGCAACACATTCATCTGGAAGATTATACAATTATTATGTTTCAACTTTCTTAACATTTCCATTAACCTCTCTTCATTATATTTTCATAAGAGCATTTATAACTTCTTCTACTTTTTGTATTTTAACACTGTAAAAAAAAGCACCAAAGAATAGAAACAAAAATATCAGAGTATTTTAGGGGGGGGGGAGCATGAAATCGTCGACGAAGCGTCCCCTTCTCATTTGCAATTCTTCCTTTTTCTAATTGCAATATTAAAGCCTCCGGAACATGATAGAATTTCCGCCCACCATGTCGTCATGGTGCATGAGTAGCGCCTTGAATTAGATTGCTGAAAAATTAGATTCTGTCTCATCTGTCGTGAAGATGGGAAACGGAACTTTTCTAAAATATGATTACATACAAATTTATGGTAAAAGCGTCTGCTTTCTTAGTCTTCCGGACGTCTCCGTACTTAAGGGATATTTGATCGAAAATATGCAGGAGTTAAGGTGCGGTGTTTGCAAGGTTTAGCGATATTTAGTGATCTGAGATAAACTGCTAAATATTTTTCTATTTTTCTCCGATATAATTTAAGATTTTACCCACTAAAGGAAAGAAAACATTTTTTCCACTGAATAAACGAATTTCTTTTAATAACAATATTCAAGATAACTTTTACTTTTTAATTAAGCTGTTAGAAAGAAAAAATATGAGTAGATTACTCTCTTGATTTTAACTTTTTTTCCCCATACTACAGAGTTATACTTTCAGAAGTTTATTTTATCAAAGTACGTTCTGTCGAGATAAATTACAGAAAATGAATTTATAAGAGCTTTTAGTAGCTAAATCCTTGAAAAATTTACTAGATGGATTTAACTACCAAATGTAACAGCTTAGGTTATAAGACATTACATCACATATTGAAATTAGGTTGAAATAAATAGACTAAAAAATTTTTTCAGAGTTGAAATACCAAAAATGCTCTCTAGTGCTTCAATAAATCCAAAATGCTTGGAATCTAGTGCTTCAATAACAAATTTTCAAGATTTGATATCAATCTTTTCAGATTTAACCCTAAATCTCCTTCCTCTGTTAGTAATGATTAGTCCCCCTCCCTTTCTTCTTTCTGTTTTTGTTTTGGAGATTGGCAACAGTGCTGAAACTCCTCACTAAAGAAAAGCAACTAAAATTTTCTCACGATATTCTATAACAAGGATATCTTCTTAAAGCCAAAATTGCTTGTATCCGTTTCACACCTTAAGATCTTCGTTAGTGCCTATTCCGATCAGTTCCTATTGTAATTTGAACATTTGTTTCAATGTGACCATATGAATTAATTGTGACTATGATAATACAAACCATAGTCAAGGCATTCTCAAACCTTGTTTCAAAATCTGAACTAAGGACATTTAAATGCTGAATGTAGATTAAAGCGTCTTGACGGATAGACTGCGTCAAATTGAGAAAATTTATGACCTCCAATGTTATACCAGCTTTAGCTTAATTCTAGAAAGAAATACTGAAATATATTCCGTGTTTTAATAAAATTTATGCTGTCGTTTTATAACTGCAAATTAATATCATTTTATAAATTTAGTAAATAAATCTGTTAAATATAGATAAAATCTGGTTTCCACTTGATTATTTTCTTTTAAAATTAAAGTCACTATGATCTAGCTTTATGAAAGCCATTATCATAGACCACCATTTACACCTCATGGACCCCCAAGTTATTTTTTCGCTAACGTGAACCCCTTGTAAGTCGTCATTAGACCATTTTGGAAATCTCTATTTTAAAGCATAACATCACCCATGAAAGATATCTGTCAACACTTTAGATAGAAAGCCATATTGCAGAGAAACTCAAACTCAGTATACGTGACCATTGGGCGCTGGGGTACATGAGCAGATGTTCCGATCAGGTGGTCAGCCTGAAGCGAAACCCCAGTGTTTGGTCCCCAAGTAAGCTTGGTTCTTATTTTATCGACCCACTGATGGGATGAAAGGCTGAGTCAACCTTGCCCAGTCCGGGGTTTGAACCTCGGACCTGTGGTGTGGAAGCGCGATGCACTAACCATTCAGCCACTGGGCTTCATTGCAGAGAAAAGAGTTTAAAATTTCTACAAAAATACAACGTATCGGTATAATACAGATAGATAATTAATACATCAGATTGGTAAAAAGATTATATAGCAACAAAAGAAAAAAAAATGAAAAGAAAACAGATGAAGTGAAATAGAGCAACTATTCTGGCATACTAAGTATGCTTCTGCATGATATGTCATCTAGTCGTGAGCTACTTCTGGCAGAACATTTACGCCTTTACTCGCATCACACTTATCCGCTATAAAACATGTCCAAGAGAATAGCTTGAGCCACGATTTCTAATGATATATGCTTTTTTACAAGACACCTGTCATATCCAATTTCAAGTTATTAATGTTGACTTACTTATTTTTATTCTTCTGAAAAGTTTTTTTTTTTGGTACTATTCGGCCATTATATTGATTGTCATGTTTCTAAGGTTGAACACCTGCTGTATGGTGAGTAAATATCAACTTTCAAAAGAATTACGTCTCTCTTAAATCGCCGAGTAGTTTTAAAATTGATGTACCTCCTACTGAACGAAGGTCAGTCCACTGTTTTTAAGATAATTATTTACTCAAACAGCCATCCATGTTCTCTTTAATTGAAACTTCGTGATCGGCTTTCATCTTCGTAACGGAATTCAGTTGTTAATTGATTTGTAATTGGGTAAAATTAGGAGAACCAGTTGCAAATACAGAGTCAAAAACCCTATACAAGGAATGAACCATTGTTCCAACACACGAACCAAATTACACAAGCATTTCGTCAAAAATAAATGTTTTTTTTAAAAAATCATTAATAGTTAGGTTAAGTCTATGAATAATTATAACATAAGTTCGACTTAAATTTATTGCAGCTTTTTAAATATATTTTTAACACAAAGAATCAAGTGCAGAATTTATTTAAGAGAAGAGGATAATTTTATAGTTACGCATTATTTTGATACATTTTATTGAGCTTTACGATCGACAGAAAATTCAGGTTCTATTTTTTTTCTTGCAATATTGATTTACCAAATGATATTTAAACTTAAGAATTACTAGGTTCAGGAAAAATGCATTGTACACTTTAAAATGAAATATTAAATAATGTCAAAATACTTTTCAATAAAATAGCTTATTTTTAGAACAATAAATCGATAGTAAAATGTATAAAGATTATCTTTATATTAATTTCAAAAAAGACCAAATATATCATCCATAACTTTTTTCTTCCAATCTACGCAACATTTACATTTATTTGTATTAAATTTAATAATACTAGTTGTAAAATTAAAACAATTTTCAAAGGAAAAATGCTGAATGGATTATTTTTAAAATATTGAAAATTATTTGTAAGGTAAAAAGTATTTTAAGGTATCCGACTACCCCACAATTGTAAATTTTGCCAAAAATCGACAAATTCTTTTTATGATTTTATTTTATAGACCGTCTTATTAGCTTTATGAAAATACCAAGTTCATTATTTTCCGTTCGCTAGAACAAAAACTACAAGTGTTTTAGTAAAAGCAGATGCCACTACTTTAAACAAGATACCATACTTTAAAATGCGTTTTACTCGAAATGGTTTTTTTTTTTAAAAACTCAAATGGGGACAGCGATTTTTCAAAAAGTTTTGAAAATAATTATTTGAAATTTTTTGTGTATGTTCTGTATAATAGTACAAGTGTTTTAAACTTCAGATTTATTACAATCACTGTTTTATAACAATATTTACAGCCCCTTATGTGAATACAATCACTGTTTTTTTAAAGCAATTTCATATAATAGCTTAGATAAAGTGCTCTAGTTTTTGTAAAAATTAAAATATCTCTTATCCTGAAGGTCATTTCAAAAATGTATTTTAAAGCAACACACATCAAAATTCAAAATTTGTTCATAAACTTTTTGTACAAAATGGGCCCCGTTTATGTGAATTTTTACCAATTTTCCCCGTTTTAGTAATAATCATTTCTTCTTCTCTTCTTAGTTTTAGCATATTTTTCTTAAAATGAACTAAATAAATCTAAAAAAAAAAAAAATCCCCATATTTTTCCATTTTTTTTTTTTTTTTTAAAAAGTTGTTGCAAGTAGTCAGTAAGTTTAAAGCTGCAATAAGCATATTTAAATTCATATTTCTTTATAAGTACTAGTTTGAATTTGTATTTTTAAAAATAATACAAATTCACAAATCAAGTATTTACTAAGAGAAATGGATTAAAATGCTCTGTTATAGCTCTAAACTGAGTTAAAAGTTACTTTAAGTTAAGAGTCTTAAATTATCCACAACTTTAATCTTTTTAAAGAAACGTACGAGATATAAAGCATAACTTGACTCTCAGATGAGAAAATAAAATGTCTTCATGAAAATAAACCATGTTTGAATCAAACATGATTACTTTTGTACATTTTTTAAAAAATTTGAGATTTTTTTTTTGTTGATAAAATTAAAGAAATTTAATGCTCTAAATCACTAATGCTTTATTTTTAACATGCTCCATTGCACATTTAAAACAAATGGTAAAGAAATATAACATTGAACATAGGCCTAAAAGAAATCGAAGAAAGAAACTAATATGGTACCGTAGTGAGAAGCATCAAACCCTCTGAAATCGGGTCAGGTTAAAAGGTTATTGCATGCTATGTTCTTTCTTCATAATTAAGCTAGAGTCTTGGTTTTTTCCTTTAAGGGAGAGGTATGTGGTAATAATAGCTATTTTCCGGATGTTACTTTTTCACGGTTTTTGTGAACTACGGGCGTTGTTGAAAAAAAATTAGATATCTATTGTTCCTTACAACACGTTTCTGGATGAAAAATTGTAAAGTGTGATGAAAGTTACTTTTTTTACATGAACATACGGATCACCAGGGCGTTGAAAACATAAGCCTTTAAGCAACCTATTGTTGGAGAAGACCCATAATTGTCAATAAAAGGTTAAGGATATTAAACTAAAATGACGTTGGTAATAAAAAATAAAGCCATTTTGTTAGTTAGTTTACAGCTGAAAATTTGTCAAGGGTATAAAAAAATCTTCAGCAAAGCAATTTCATTTTCTCAATCAGCAGACTGTAAAATTTGACGGAAACACTGCATACTATTTAAAGGTCAAAACATAAATGGTTTAGCAATAAGTCTTCTTCAGTTAGCGTTTCAGATCCAGGTTTTTTCTCCCAACAAGTTAAAGAACGTTAACACGTTAACTTCAGGCAAATAATCTGTAAAATGTTCCAGACAAGATGTATTGCTTCTTTTGGAAAAGCAGCGAACCATGAGAAGAAAAGTCAACAGGGCCCGCATTAGTTTTTTATATATTAGTTTTTAACCATTGAACAAATGCGGGTATCTAGTATCTGTTTGTACGTACCGCGGGGAATAAACTCTGACAATGTAACACGTTTTATCGCCCGATCAAAAAGGCCTACACCGAAAATTGCAGCCTTAAATAAAATTATTTGATATTTCTTTACAAGTTAAATTACTTTCTTGTCATTTTCGAGTTTTAAAGAATTTCTTTTTTAGCGTAATAGTGATTTTTGTGTGTGTAATCAAAATTGTAAAGAACGTTGAATTATGTTTTGTTGTATTAATAACTGTAAATTTAAATAAATCCCTTATTAGTTTGAATTATGATTAAATCAAAAGTATTGAACTTTAAGCTATTTTCTTTTTTAAAAAAAAATCGAAAACCAAAGTCTCTGTGTTAACATTTAAAAATAATTTCATAAGAAAGAAAGGAACTTCTTACCTTTAATAATGAAGATATATTTTTCTTTGTTTTATGCTCGTAAAAACAAATAAAAAGAACGAATAAATAGTGTCCTTAATAAGTTATAAGTGACTGAATTTGTTATATTATTATGAATTAAATAAAAATTTAGTACATAAAACCAACACATTTCTCAAAAAACTCTGAGAAATACAAGCTAAAGAAAGAAACTTTATTCCCAGTTCGGTACATTCATAGAAGAAAACATTAGAAATCGAAAATGCAAATGGAACAAAAATGAAAGTAAATCCATTTCACGCGCTATGTAAGAAGCATTGTAAAAAACGTAAAATTAAAAACGAAAAATCAATTACAGCCAAACAGTTTAGCAATAGATCAAATTCCTCTTGATCTATTCATAAACTGAATTAAACTACAAATTAAAAATTATTTGTCTTTGCAATTTTTAAAAAAAAATTTAACATGTTTTGAGTTCATTCTAAATGAAAATTAAATTGATTGCGCGACATGTTTGCGAATTTTAATTTTAAACAATTACGATTTTTCACAATAACACAAATGAAGTTTGCTG